>PVJL010017859.1:0-17299 GCA_004026885.1 Lyroderma lyra
CACACGCACGCACGCACGCACGCACGCCTCTCCGCCCCTCACCCTCTCCTTGATGCGCACACACTTGCCACTCTGCTCCCTTCGCACAGAGACAGCTACCGGCAGACATGCCTGTGACGTGTGTGGGGGATTTGTTTTTGGTGGGAAGTGGGGTAACGGCTGAGGGCAAGCTGGGAGGAAGCGGGGGCTGTACTTCCGTTCGAAGTTGTTTGTGTCACTGTCATCAAGCCTGTGTTCGCAGTTATTTCTCATTTAGTCATTCGACCCGTATGTCCATGCTGACCGAACACTTGCTAGGTACCAGGCAGGGTCCTGGGTTTGGGGGTCTTAGTTTGGGTTCCCCAAGAAGTGGACCTGGAGACAAGGGCTTTAACAAATGAAGACGGCACTGAGATATCATTCGCACACCCTGCACGTCGCCCCTTCGGAGCGCAGACGTCGGTGTTTGCTACGTTCACAGCGTCGTGCAGCCATCGCCACCGTGAGCTTTACAACCCGTGCCCCACCCCGTAAGGACACCCACACTCATCAGTGTCGCTTCTCATCTTTGCTTCCCCTGCCCACCAGCAGCCGTGAACTCACGTGTTGTCTATGCATGTCCCTACCCTGGACATTTCATGCAAGTGGAATCGTGCAACACGTGGCCTTGCACGACTAGCTCCTCTCCCTGGCGGAAGGTTTTCCAGGTTCAGCCACGTTGTGTCGTCTGTGAGTGCTTCTTCGTTCCTCTTTGTGGCTGAAGAATATTCTGTCGCATGGAAATGCCACATTTGGCTTCTGCATTCATCAGTTGGCAGACGTTTAGGTTGTTTGCACTTTTTGGCTGTTACAAACGCTGCTGGTGTGCACACGCGTGTACAGGGTTTTTGTGTGGACGTTTTCAGTTCTTTGGGGTCTACGCCTAGGAGTGGAACTGCTGGGCCACACGGGAACTCTTATGTTTAACATGTTGAGAAACTGCCACACTTTTCCCAAGCGGCTGGACCCTTGGGCATCCCCCCGAGCCTTGCATGAGCGGTCCAACACGAGGGACGGTCTTAGCGGTTGGATTTCGTTCGGGAGACCCCGGCAGGAGAAGGGGGAGGGGAAGGGAAGGCGGCCGGTGAAGGGTCACGACCAAGCAAATTACCCCTGAGGGTATTGGAAGCTTAAGGCTGTTTGTAACTCTGGGAGCCAGCAGAGAACTTGAACTTGAGAATGGTCCCAGGTGAGGAGCAAGGGGGTAGGGGGATGTAAACACTGCGTGTGCATGTGTGTGTGTGTGCGCGCGCGTGTACGTGTGCACTTCCAGGTCATTACTTTTTTTTTGCTTGATGCAGTTGCAGGCCAAACAAGCACAACAAGAGACGGTCATTGTGCACAGACGAGCAGACACTGGCAGCTGGAGTCTGGCCTGTGCGTCCTGATGCAGCAGGAGGTGAGCCGGGAGCTGAAGTTCCTGCCCTCAGGGCGCTTACCCGCCAATGAGAGAGAGAGAAACTATCGCAGTACACGGTCAGGTAGCCCCACAAGGAAGGGGGGCAGGGCGCTGTGTCAGCACCGGTGCGCAGGGCAGCTGGGTTGGGGGAGATGGATTTCAGCTGAGACCTGACGGAAGCACAGGGCAGGCGTGCAAGGCCACCTGAACGTCTCCCGGGACAGAGCACCGGCCTCTTGGCCGTGGGAACCACAAGCTCAGAGGCCCTGAGCCGGGGGTGGGGGGTGGGGGGTGAGTGTGTGACCTTGGGACTCTGGACGGACCATGGGGGCCCAGAGGGGCTTCGGTGAAGTGACCGAGGCAGAAAACAGTAGGAAAGAACAGAGGCCCAGCCCACGGCCCAGCTGGAAATAAGTTTGGAATTTGTTCGAAGGAGGTCCCTGGACCGGTGAGAGTGGGGGTGGGGATGGGGGCGGGTTTCCTATCTGATTCCCACCTCTGTGTCTTGCTATCAGAGCCACTGGGTTCCCGAAGCACTGACGCTCACTATCCGGACATTTAGTGAGCCCGCTGGGCCCCCAGAGGTGCCAGCACCGTGCCGCTGGGCCCCCAGTCCCTCCCTGGGGCTCTCGTCTGCGCCCCGCATGCACAGCAGTGAGCACCTCTGACGTGAGCTCTGGAGGAGTCAAGCAAACAACATAAATGGGTCCTATGGGCTATAAATAGACACCTCCTATTAGAAAACGGTCAATGCTTTGGACCAGAGAAAACTGGAGTCGACACCCTAAGCGCAGAGGGCTGGGGGCTGCTTAGAAATGTCACATAGAGGGGTCAGGGGGCTTCTCCAAGGGGCGGACGACACTGAGACAGCACCTCTTCCTGGCTGGCTGCCAGCAGCCCCCTCCCCACCTCCTGGGGATGTACCCAGGGACCCTGCAGCCAGGGCTGCTGGGTGTGCTCATCAGCAGGTCCAGGCCCAGAACCGGGGCGGGCAGAGCCGGTGGGGGCTGGGCCGGGTCCGCCCAGCCACAGGGGAATATGGATGAGTTTTCTGGCACGAAATGACGGAGCGGCTGGGGGCGGCATAATGAAGACAAATGATGGCGGGCCGGCTCTGCTCATCTTCCTGCTGGAGGAGTCACAGCCGCGGGGGAGTGGGTCTTGCAGCTGGCACCCCCACCCGCTCTCCTCCTCTCCTGCCACCGCTCACCTAGCCCCCATCTTCTCTCAGGGCGGCCCTTTCCCCGTCTCTGCTGTTCTCCCTTTCCTGTGTCTCCCATTGCTTTCTGCAGGGCGCCCCCCCCCACACCCCCACATTTCCCTTTCTCTCTGCCCCCAGCCACCGTGACTCTGACCTCTGGAGCAGTGAGCAAATCCTTCCTCTGGGGGATTTCTTGTCCCCTGGAGACTCTCTGAATAGCAGCCACCCCCTCCCCACGCCGCGACAATTTACTGAGTGCCCGCTGCGGGGTGGGCGCCGGCCAGGCCAGCCGGCAGGCTGCGCCCACAGCGCCATCAGGAGGGAAGGGCACTGTGGTCAAATGCACGTAGGTAACGTTTGCCGTTAGTGACATTTAGTACAGCCACAGGATTGTGCACCACGGCCATCGCCACTATTTAGTTCTAGAACATTTCACCACCCCAAAAGGAAACGCCATATTCATTAACAACCACTGTCCCCGCCCCCAGCCCCGGGCAACCACAGGGGGCTTGTCCAACCCCGGCCCGGGCCAGGACGGCTTTGAACGTGGCCCAACACAAATTGGTAAACTTTCTTAAAACGTCGCGAAAATGATGCGCGACAGCTCATGGGCCGTCGGTGTTAGGTCTGCTGTGCGCGGCCCAAGACAGCGCTTCTTCCAGGGTGGGCGTTGCTGAACTCGGACGTGCCACCTTCTGTGACGGGCTTGGTGCGCTCCGCGTGACGCCACAAAGGCTCGTCCGTGTCCGCGCGCGTTGCTCCTCCCTGTTCCTGGCTGAGTGACATGCCACGACGGACACGCCATCCTGCATTCGTCTATCCATCCGCTGACGGCCTTGGGCCGAGGCTCTGGGTTTGGGTCCCTCGCCATTCCCAGCTCTGCGGCCTTCAGCCTGAGAGGCGAGCTCCCCCCTCGGGCCTGACCGGAACTTGCCGCTCGCCTCTCCCCGGGCCCCTTCCCTCCGCTGCTGCGTGTGGGACAAACGGTCAACAGAAAGGTCCGCTGGCTGAGGCCGGGGCCGGACGCGCGCGGTTGTGCCCTCTGCCACGGTGCCGTGCCACCGGATTTGGTGTTGAGAGCAGCGCAGGTTGTGCACCGGCGGTTTGCTGTCGCTGACAGTGCTCCTTGTGAGATGACGTGCGCTTTGCAATCAGTGGGCACGCTGGGCACGCTGGGCAGAGGGCAGTGGACATCACTGTGAACGATGAAAGAATGACCATAAACAGCAGCGCCCTCGTGGGACCTTTCCGATCGTGGGCTCGTGGGAGGGAGCCCCTCTCGTCGCCTGGGACCTCCCAGCTACATGGGGTTGCTCGAGAGGGGGACACGGATTTCCTGGACCTCACACAGCGTCATCAAAACCGCGTGGGCGCACCTGGCTGGCACAGGCGGTTCCGACACGGGCACCGGGGCTGGGGGGTGGGGGCGCTGGGGACGTACAGGGGAATGGGCCCGGGGACGGAGCCGCTGGATGGTTAGTCCTCCCTCCTCCTCCCGGAGAGCGGCCTCCGGGCGCCGCCCCTCCCCGTCTCCTGCGCGGGGCGCCCCACGCACACTGAACCCCACGCCTTCGGCAAAGCAGGCCGGACACTGGACTTGCGTCCCCGGGAGCAGGGGCCGGCGGGAGGCGGGGGGACGTCCGTGGGACACAGAGTTCAGCAGCGTGGCTGACCGGGCTGGTGAGCTGCGTGGGGAAACCACCTGTCCCCGGGTGCCCGGAAACCTCGCCCCCACCCTGGGGCCCCGCTGAGGGGACCAGCCCTCCGCCCACTCCCCGGGCCGCCTGAGCCCTCGGCCCTGGGACCCTGTGAGGTGAGCACAGCCGCTGTGCCTCAGTGTTCTTATCTGTAAAACGGGGACAACGGCGTCCACCTTACTCGTGCGAGGACAAATGTGGTGGCAATGGGTCCGTGAACATCTCCTCCTCCCCCGCGCCTCCTTCCGGCTTCTCTGGGGGCCCCCACCCCCAATCCTGCTTTCCTGCCCTGACATCTGTCACATCTGCTGCATCACGCTGGCCCCTAGCTACAAAGTGGATCCCGGGATGTCGGATTCCGTCTCATCTGGCCCCTTTGTTGTACAGATGAAGGAGCCATGGGCCCCCCGCCACCCTCTGGCTGCTTTGTTCTGAAGGGGCCGGGTTTGCAGCCCTCCAGGTACCAACCACCTTGCCTCTCTCCAGCTCACGTGGCAGCTGGATCAGGCCGCTGCCCCTCCTCTGCACCCCCAGCCGTTAGTGAGCCCCCCCACCTCCGGCTGGCCGGATTTAGGGCCCTCCTCTCCCCTGTCCTGCGGGGCCCTTGGGGGTCTGGGCGGCTCAGGAGGCGTGGGCGCACAGGGACAGGGCTTCGGGCCGCGTGACCCGGCTTGGCCGCCACCTCCTGGGGCTGGCAGCGTGGGGTAAGATAAGACGCCAGGGTCACGCTGGGTACACTTATGTTCTCCCCCAGATCCCACATGGTCCTCCTGGGGCGTGCTGGGAACCACTCCGAGGAAAAAGGCAGAGACCATTCCAGAACTGGCCAGGGAAGGGCTGCTGGGGGGGGGGGTCCCGTGTGCCAGGACAGGGCAAGGACAGAGGGTGGCTGCAGCAGGGCTCTGATTTCTCCAAAATCTCCATTAATCCTTCCAAACGGAGCCTTGTGGCTGTGCAACCAGCTTTACCTCCATTCCCCAACCTCCTCCCTCCAACCCAACCTGCTCCTGAGCCCCCAGCCTCCCCCGGGGGGAGGGCACAGCCGCCTACCGGGGTCCTTGGGGGTTCGTGACAGTCGGGGTGGATGTGGTGCATTAGCTTTCTCTCCAAGTGAGGGAAAAATACAACAATCGTGTCTAAGATAAAGGACGTTCTGGTACCATCGGGGGGACTGAGTGAAAGACGACCCTTTAACTCGAACTAATGTGGCTTTATTAAAACCTCACTAGGTGACACGTATGTGTCCTTTCGTTGCAGCAGAGCAAGAAGTCCTGGGCCTGGAGGCCGGGATCCGGGATTTGGGGTCTGCCACTCAGCAGGGTGTGACTTGGGGTACACTACCCAATAGGCCTGAACCTCAGCAGACTGGCCTTGGGATTCTCTGATCTGTGAGACAGGAATGGTGACACTTACAGGGGGCAGGACGGGGCAGGGCAGGGCAGGGAGTGCAGCGTTTCCTGAGCCACCGCGGAAAGGCAGGCGTGCGGCCTGGGATGTCGCGTGTCGTTCTCAGGACGACCTCACGCAGGAGGCGTGGTCACCGCCGTCTTACAGACAAGGACACGGTGACTCAAAGGTTAAGTAACTTGTCCACGGTCACACATCGACCCTGAGGGGGCACTCACGTCGGCCTGAAGGCAGAGCCCGGGAGGAAGAAGGAGAAGAGGGATGGGGGGGGTGGGGGCAGCAGTTGGTGGTCCGGCCTCAGTTTCCTCTGTGAGACAGAAAACAAGATGATCGGAGGCGGGAGGCCCGGACGTGCCAGGGTACTTCGGAGAAGCTTCTTGGGGTCAGAGAGAGGGTGGTTACCTCGGCGACACGCTCCTGGGGGGAGGGTCACCGTCCTGTCCATGGAGAAGAAACAGGGTCTGTGTTTTGCTCATCGCTGAATCCCGGACCCTAATACAGTGCCCGGCACGTAGTAGTAACTCATTTAGTCAATATCCTGGGGCGCCTGGGGTGCGCTGGCTCTGAGGTAGGTGCTGGGGACCCAGCAGTGACAAAGGCGTGCGGAACCTTGCCCTCAGGACATTTATGGTGTCACAGGAGAATCAGATTACAAACAGAAATAAATAGAACAAGTAGAAGCATCTCGTGCCAAGATGGGGGAGGGGGCGCCAGGCAGGAGGAGGAGCAAGTGGGAGGCCCAGAGGCAGGAGGGAGCTCCGACGGTTCCGGGGGGCGGGGGGACAGGCCAGGAGGCGAGTGGGGGCAGTGCCGGGGGACCACGACAGGGCGGGGCCGCGGAGAACCCCCGGCCGAGTTAGGGAGCTTGGGCTTTAGTTTGACTCAAGTCGGAAGTCCTGGGGGTCGGGGCTCTGCGACAGCCACGCCGGCTTTCAGGTGGGGGGTCTGCGCCAGTGGGGACGTGGGAGACCAGTTGGGGGGCCGGTGCGGAGAGCGAGGTTGCTGGACGGGAGCGGCGGCAGCGGCGAGGAGAGGCTGGCATCCGGGCGGCAGGTCTGGCTGCTGCTCTCCAGGCAGAGGGGGCGACGAGGGGACAATCACCATGTCCTCTGGGCTGCGGGGCGGAGCGGACGGTTCGTTCACGGAGAGGCGGAACGCGGAAGGGGCCGGGGCGAGGGGTGCAGAGACGGAGCCCCGTGGCGGGCACGTGCCACGGGAGGTGCCTCGTCATGCATTGACGTGTGCCTCCCCCCAAGCGTGTGGAAATCCTGGTCCCCGGTACCTACGACTGCGACCTGGTTTGGAGCCGGGGTTTTCTGCAGACAAAGCCAGGGAAGACAAGTCCTGAGAGGGGCCCTGCTCGGCATCACTAGTGGCCTTAGAAGGAGAAGGAAGTCTGGGACACGCACAAAGGACACGATGGAGGCGGGGATGGAGGGAAGGCACCCCCGTGAAGGTGGAGGCCGAGGGACGTCGGGAGAGGCAGGGAAGGGCCCTCCTCTAGAGGGGCCAGACGCGCGGGCCCTGCCGGCAGCCTGACTCCGGGCTTCGGGCCTCCAGCACTAGGGGACAGTCAGGCTCTGCGGGACAAGCTGTCCAGTGCGCGGTGCCTTGTGACACGGCACAGGGACACGGCGCAGGCCCCACGCTCGGGGGAGGGGACCGGACGAGCCTGAGGACACGGTGCGGTAGGGCTGCGGGAAGGGGAGCCGTGGAGACAGGAGGGTGGCCGGGGCGGCGGGGAAGAGCGGCTCACGAGAGGGGGGTCGTTTGTGTCGCGCTGGTGAGAGGGCAAGTCAGCCTGGCCTTGTGTGGCCTTTGGCCTTGGTAAGAGGGAGGCTGCTAGAAAAACAACCAGAAGGGTGTCATAGATGACCCTGACGGGAGAGATGTCCCCAGGCGATGGGGCCGCAACCTGGAGTGAGTGCAGGACAGAATGTGGGCGAGGGGGCGTGGTGACAGCGTTGGGCACTAAACTGGCCAAGAAATGGGGCCTGAGCTGTCATAAAACAGGTGTGGGGGCCCACCCTATCTTTATGCTCGTGAGTATGACCGAAGGGGACACCAGCGATGCGGGAGAGAGGAGACTTGTAAGCGGCCAAGTCACGGGAGAAGCAAGAGTCCCCGGGGTCCAGCGCACAAGTGGGGCGACGGCCCCAGGGGAGCAGGGCGACAGAGACCACGAGTGGGGACCGTGCCGGTGGGCCGGCGGGAAGACAGAGCCGGTCTCCTGTGCTGGCGCCTCCTCGCACCTGTCGCATCTGGGGCAGAGTCACGTGGAGGGCTGCAGGTTTGGAGAAAGAGGAGGCGTGACAGTCCTTGGAGGGGACAGGAAGAGCATGCACCGCGGGAGGGCGGAGGGTGCTGGGCAGATGCAAGCTCTTTTGAGCTTTGAAGTCTTCAGTTCAGAGGGAGACCCGCCCCTCAGCACGGTTGTGTGGTTTTCTTCCGGAATGTTCCGCTGCTCGGGTAGTTGGCTGGCTGGGCTTAGGCAGGACTGGAGTTTCTCCAGAACCATCCTCGGAGAACAAAGGCAATGAGGGTGTCTGGAAGAGAGAGATCACCGGAGTGAAAGGGGAAAGCTAGAGAAGGGGACCCGTGGGCCCGTGCAGGACACGAGGGACAATAATGATGGGGTCAGTGGGTTGGGTCCCTAGGAGACCCAAGAAGAGTAGAAACGGGGGTCCCCAAGAACGTGAACTGGAAGGACAGAAGGCATCAGTGAGAGGGACGCTTGAAAATGGCATCCTCGACGCACAGACATCGGTGGGGACGAGGTTAGGGTGTGGTGACGCGTGTGGGTGGAGAAGACGGCCCAAAGGTAGTGAGTGACGGGGTCCAGCCCCCCTCGTAGACAGGCTGCCGGGGTCTCCGCGGAAGGCGGGGCAGCCGGTCCCCCGTCCCCGCAGAGCTCCGAGAGTCCGCCCTCCGCCCGTGCCTGCAGGGTGTCGTCAGGGCGCAGCCAGGGGCAGCGCAGCAAGACAGTGAGCGGGTGCCTGAGAGCCTACGAGGACACAGGGGCGTGGGCTGGTGGCACACGGAGTCTAGAGGAGGCAGATGGAGTCCCAAAGGTTTGGGACGGTGGGGAGAGGCGGCAGATGGAATTGAATTAGTGGTGATTTGGGGGATTCCAGCCCGTGGGATCCCCAATGATACGGGTGGCCGGGATGTGTCGTACGAGGCGTGATGGGGCATGTCCTGATGATGTCACCGAGGAAGGTGGGTGGTCGGTTAGAGCCACACACAGTCCAGAGCACTTAGCTGGCAAAGGTGAGGGGAGGATGAACGAACGATCCCGGACCCCTGCGGTGTCGCGCTGTGCCGGGCGACGGGGGCTCCATCGATCGGTGACAGCGTGGGTCTGATGCTCTGATCACCGCAACAGGACAGGTGTGACCCAGCGCACGGCACACGGCAGGTCTCGGCAAGTGCGGGCAGGGGGTCGCCTCCCGGGGAAACGCTTCGGCGCTTGGTCCCGTCCGACGACAGTCGTTTTTGTATTCAGGACGGAGGACCAGGGGACGGACTGCGTGGTGTCCGCCTTAATGAGGGAACAGCGGGCCCTGCGGTGGGTCAGGAAGGTGACCTGTCCAAGGCTGGAGCGGCCGGACCTCCCTGTGCCCCAGCCCCTGCCCCGGACGAAGGGAACCCCACGCCTGCATTCCAGGCCACACCCCCTTAGCCTGAAGGGTGGCCCTGCCAGCCGCGGGTTTCCACTTCCCTTCCTTCTCTCCCTTGGCGGCCGCTCCTCCTCGATCCACGATTTCCACCCCGGACTCCCCTTCCCAGCCCTCCCGGTCCCGGCTGCCCTCCCCTCTTTGTCTCACTGAGGCTAGGGCCCCAGAACCTCCCAGAAAATGCTTCCCGTCCCAACCCCTCCCCCAGTCCCTCTCGCTGGGAGAGTCCAAAGCTTTTCTTAAGAGGCCTCTAAAGTTCCCACTGATGTTGTGCCCAGTGTCTGAGGTGACCTGACCTGGTCTCCCTGCGGCTGAGAGAGTGTCTCTTTGTGCGGGCTGATGAATGGCCGCCCTGTCCTGTCCGGGACCTCAATACCTGGAGGGTAACAGGAGAAAGCCCACTCCCCTCCTTAGGCTCGGCACCTGGCGCTCTCAGCTTTCCTCGGGGGCCACGGGGCGCCCCGGCGGGCAGCTCGCCTGCTAAGCCTCAGGACAGGGACCGGAGGAAGCAGGTGCAGGCGGCCTTTCGGCCCCGCCTTCTCTGGGCAGCGCGGGGCCTGCTGAGGGCTCCCCAGACCCACGGCCTTTCCTCCCATGCCCTCTGCTCCGTCCCACCCGCGCTGAGGGAGACTCTGTGACTTTCTTCGATAGCACGTCCTGGCGTTTCAGACTGCAAACCTCCTTGCTGCTGGGCATGTTGCCCCGCACCGTATCTCATTGGGATGTTTCATTATTTCTTTCGGACAGTAATACACGCACCTGGGAGGACATCACAACTACCGGAGGCTAAGCCAGGACAAGTGAGTTGCTGTTTGTCACTCCTGTGCCCCATCCACTCAGAGGCCCTTCCCCCACAGTAGCTGCCGTGTCCAGTGTCTTGTGTATTAATTAACATGTTTCCATAGATACTGCACACGTGTGACACTCCAGTTCATCTTCACCACAGCCTTCTCGGGTGGGGACTGCGAATCCCGTTTGGAAGATGGGGGAACTACGGCTCAGAGAGGCTGAGTCGCGTGCACGGAGTGTGCCAGTGACAGTGGCAGTTCCCACTGAGGCGGAAGGTCAAGGCCACGGGCGTCGGCTGGTTAATCGCGCGCTCCCGCGCAGCCGTCACTCAGCGGGGCGGGCTGGAGGGCCCTGTCCTCGGTGCTGAAGGCGCTCCCAGAGGCAGGATGCTCGGCCCCCACCCTCCCGGGGCTCACCTGGGCTGGGGAGTCCGCGGACACTTGAAGTCTAGGAGAGACAAGGCAGGGAGCCACAGACTCTGCTTGGCCTGGGAATTTAGGGGGCGCTCGGCAGGGGCCACTGCCCCTTTCTGACTTTCAGCTTCCCCATCTGTCTCATAGGGTTGTTGTGAGGATCTGGGGACAATAAACGTGGAAGTCTCGGAAAGCGTGCAAGCTTGGCATGTGGAAAGGAGCACAGGCATGTCCCAGGGACAGCTTCCCCACGTGAGGGCCAAGTGTCACTTAATGAAGAAGTAAACAGAGTGACACAAGCCTCTGGGAAATGACAAGACAAAGCAGGAATGTCACCACCTATGTTTCTTATTTTAATGTTGTCTTGAGCAGGCACAGAGTTGGTCCAGTTGCCACAGACGGTGACCAGAAGTAAAACGGGGACAGGGTGCGGGGCTGGCGTGGAATGAGAGAGGACGACACACAAGTGAGCCTGTTCAAACGTTAGGCTGGAGGACCTGGAAGCTCCGCCCTGAGTTATGCCCGTTCCAAGTACTCTGGGCCGTTCTCTCTGATGGCCAGGCAGCACGGGGCTGCACCTTCCCAGCCCTGCCAGCCTCTCTGCAAGGTGGATGTTGGCGTGCCTTCTATAGTCGATACCAGAGAAGAACCCCTGCTATTCACCGTCACCCCACATGTCTACCGATTAGCTCACATCACACCAGTCAGTGCCCGTCTTGTCCACCTATGTGGTTCACCTATGTACCCCCAAGGCCCAGCGCAGCACCTGGCACTTGAGACGTGATAAACATTTGTTGAATGAACTGCTGACACTCGTTACGCCTGCCTCTGGGTTCAAAACTTGCCTGGACCTTGGTGGAGGACCTGTCACACAGCCCTAGTTTCCTTTGGCTGCATAACTGCCCCCTGTGAATCTTTCCCCTTTGTGTTCCTGGTGCCAAGTCCATGTCCTGCCTATTACTTACTTACTGAATGAATGAATGAATGAATGAACACACGAATTCTGGGCAAGGAGTTGTTTACAACCCGGGAGCATTTCCCTTGCGGCAGTTAATGAGCCGTCTTCCAGGGGGGCCACGGAAAGGCCCAGGAAATGAGGCATAAGATTGGGGTGGAGCTGATGGGGTCAGAGCAAAGAGCCCTAGTACCACCTACTCTTTGTCATGCCTACTGTGTGGAGGGCCGATCGCCCCAAGAAGGGGACCCGAAAGGGGTGCTCTCCCAGGGCTCTCAAAGCCCTCTCTCACTGAGGTGGGCTTGGCTCGGGCGGGCGACCCCAGCTGCTCCTCCCCGCCCCCACCCCCGCCTTTCCCCTTCTTCTCGGAAAGGGTGTGAAACGAGGGGCGGGGGTGAGAGCTCCATCCTCGGGGCTCCTTCTCCCACCCCCAGTCCCGTCTTCCCCCAGACACCAGCCAGAACTGGGAGGGGCGATGGGCCCGGCCAGGCCGGGTGGGGCCGGAGGGGCGGCGCGGCCCGCGGGCTGATGTCCTCCGGTGCCTGGAGCCAAGGCCCCCGGCTCTCGGCCGCCGCGAAGCGAGGCGAGCCGGAGCTGTGCGGTGAATGCCAAGAGCCGGGCGGCCTCCGCCACAGCCCAATGAGAGGAGAGCAGATAATGTATTCTCTAATCCGGGGTCGGGTGCCCGGCCCCGCGAGCGGCAGGGCCGGGGGGTGGGTCTCCCCTTCCGCTCTCCGCCTCCCGCCGGCCGCCCCCTCCCCCGGCTCCCGGCGCGCACACACACGTTTCCTGACGGTTAGCGAGCACACCTTGGCCGCGCGGCCTCCGGCTTTTGTCTCCCGCCCGCGGGGCTGCGAGGCGCGGGCGCCTGGGCGCGAAGTTGCCTCCGGGACGCGCTGCTCTGGAATGCCGGCCGCCGTCGTGGGGCGCAGAGGGCGGGGCCGGGCCGGGCGCGCCCGCGCGGGGCTGGGGGGCTGCCAAAGCGAGGAGAAGAGAAAGAAAAGTAAGGCAGCGCTGGTCCCCTCTTCCTTTGTTACAACCCTGAGTGTGTACGGGCGCGAGCGCGCGCGGGAGTGTCGGCGCGCAGGGGTGTGTGCGCGCGTGTGCAAATGCGTGCGTGTGTGCGCGCGCGCGCGCGTGTGCAAATGCGTGCGTGTGGGCGCGGGTCGGGGCTGGCCGGGGGCGGCGGGACCCCCAGGCGTCAGGCGGCTGGGCCCGCAGGGGCGTTGCACCGCGTCCTGGGTCTTTCTCGCTCTGCCCGGAACTCGGGCGCGCCGGCAGGTCGCCGTCCCGCTCTCGCCGGCTTCTCCAGGCACTGAGCTCGGAGTTTGTTCCCAGACAGACACCGGGCGGGGGGCGCGGGGGCCCTGGCCGGGGGCTTGCGGGCGTGGGGGAAGTGGAATCTCCGGCTGAGGGTTGGCCCCGCCCGCAGGGGGGCTCGCGAGGGGGGCTCGGGGCACGGAACCCGGCGCAGAGGCCGCCACACGGCCCCCTGACATCCCGGTCGGACCCCCGAGGGCCTCTGCGAGGCCGTGGAAGTGGCCCGTGGGGCTGGGAGGGGAATGGGGGGCGGCGAGACAAAGTCTGTCTAAATGCCAAACCCCTGAAGTTCAGCGCGTCGGTTGTCATTTCATCCCTTAATGCATATTTACGCTGCGCCGAAATGGGCTTCGTAATTAACTCGCGGAGTCATCCGCAGAGGTTAAAGGGACCCCGAAGATTTGTGCATTGATTGGGTACCACGGAGGGGGGTGTGTGCGCGCGCGCGCGCGTGTGTGCGTGCGCCCCGTGCGAACCCATTGAGAAGAATAATTATTTTTCTCCACTGGAAGCTACTGCAGAGACTCAGACAAGGAGGGAAGAGAGAGGGGAGAGAGAGGGAGACTGGAGAGGGAGAGAGAGACAAAGGAAGTGAGTGCAGGAGAGGAGCCGGCTCAGCACCCGAACTGTGAGTACTGAGCGAAAGCAAATAGGCAGGAAGTGCGGGGAGTCGGGGGGCCCCTCGACCGGGCTGAGGGCCGGCAGCGGCCCGGGAGAGCTCGCCTCTTCGCGGGAGGGCTGGCTGGGCGGCCAGGGGTCCCCAGAAGCCTGGGCGGACTCCGGGATGCGGTTCAGGCACTCACCTGAAGGCCGGCGCGGAGCGGCCGCCGGCTGCGTCAAGCCCCCGCCCTTGGTGGGCCAAAGGGAAGCCCCCCAGCCGGCCCAGCTCGCCTTTGTTCCTCTTAAAGGTTTGTGCGTCCGGTGGGATTTGGGGGGGCAGTGTGAGAGGGACCTAAGGCCCTGGCTCAGGGTGCGGCCCAGTCTCCCACTCCCTGCGAGGGGAGACTCCCTTCAGGTGCCTCTGCCCTTTCCCTAATCCTGTGCTGTGGGTGGGATGGGGAAGGGGCTGTATTTGAGGCGGGGATCAGGACCTTGTGACACCTGTGCGTGTGTTTGGCACTGAGAAGGGAAAAGCCGGGGTGTCCGGTACCCCTGGGGCAGAGGTCCTCAGGGGACCCCAGCATGGGAGGCTGAGAGAAACCATTTCTCGGGGCCAAACCTCCAACTCTTGGCCCTGAACCGGCCTCCCCTGTCCCTCCACAACCCCAGGGCTCTTGCACACCTAAGAGGGGCTAGAGCTGGAGGCCAGGCCAGGGTGGGGCGGGAGGCAGCTCTGCATGGGAGAGCTGCTCCCTGTCCTGGGGGAAGCTCCGTGACAGTGACCATAGAAAGGCCGGCAGGACATCAGCCCCTGCCTCCACCCAGCTGGTCAGGAGAGGGCGCCTGGGGGCCCACGGGAAAGCCCTCCCCTCCTGAATGACAGTCCCACAGCCTTCCTTTGGAAGCTCCAGTAAGCTGCCCTCTTCCCCTCCACCCTGTAAGCAAGATTTTTCCTTCGGTTTGATTTTACCCTTTTCTGGTGATGTTTTTCAGTGTGCATCGGCCAGTGAACCACTCAGCCCACTTTGAGAAGAGCTAACTTTGGAGGGAAATTTGGCTCTTTTGAGTCTGGGATGGGGGCCCCAGGATCAGAACTGATTGTCCTCTAAGAATCCCTCTTGGGGGGAGTTTGGTGACCTGAGAACCCAGCGAGGCTTCAGGGGTTGAGGCCCCAAGAGGACACAGCTGAGGCTCAGGGCTGGGAGCAGTGTCTATCTCTGTCACTCAATTCTAGCTCCCCATCGCCCCATTGGGGCCTGTCACAGTCAGAAGAAAGAGAAAATCTCTATACACACGCACACGCGCACGTGCATACATGCTCACGCGCACATCGCACGCACATGCATGCGCGCACACACGCATATACACGCACAAATGCTTGCACACACGCACATACACGCACACCTGGTATCCTACTAGGGCCATTCTGCTAAAGCCATGGAGAGGAAGGTGGAACCCTCAAACAGGGAGGGCAAAATTCAGTTTAACAAGCCCCCCGCCCCCCAAAAAAGGAAGCTTGAAGGCTCTGAGTGCTAGGGGAGCCCAGGGTCAGGGTGGCAGGGCAGCTCTGAAGGCAGTCACACACCCATAGGCCTGTCTCCCTACCACACTGCTGGTGGCTGTGCCTTACCGAGTGCCACCCCCAGTGCCTAGCACAGTGCTTGTGCTGTTTGCTAAGTGAGCAGCTGCCCCTGCACCCCTCCTCTCCCACCCACCTCCACCTGCCTTCTCCTCTGAGAGGTACTGCACAGGGGCTGGGGAGGGCCCGGCTGTGTCCTTTAAGCCACCACTGCCCTATGTGGGTTGAGGGGGTGGGGGGCCCTGGAGGACGGGAGTTGGGGGAGGAATAGGGCCTGGGCAGGTCGCTGGAACATTTTGACATTCATAACGTGCTCAGGTTGACATGCATGGGAGTTTGCCAATAACCCGTGATTGTATTTTTCTTTAACAGCTTGACTGCTCTAAGAGGCAAAACTGTCCCTGGTCCTGTGCTGGGGGAGGCTGGATTCTGGTGACTCAAACATGCCCCCTGTGCTCCTCTCCCTCCCATAGCCCAGTCCTGGAGCTTAGGAGAGACCCTGACACAGGGGCTGGAAGTCAGGGCTGTAAAGACCCGCCTCCTCGGCTCTGCCTGTGCCCTCTCTGTCCCCTGGTCCCTCTGCCTTGTCTGCCTGCACCTATCCTGGGCCTCCCTTCTCTCCCCTTCCCGAAGGGCCCTGGGACCCTGCCAGGCTGGGTGTTCATTTGCCTGGGAAGGCTCAGAACCGAGGCTCCCGAGACAACTAGAGAAAGCCCTTGGGGGAAAGAAAATTCTGCTGCCTTCTGTGTGTCCCCTGCTCAGTGGAGAGCGCCCCCTCCTCCAGGGGGCTCTGAGCCAGTGGCTGAGAGGGAACCTGGGCTGATCACGCTTTGAGGTACAGAAGGAGCCAGGGACAGCTGGGTTTGAACCATGGGGGTCCCGAAGTGGGGTGGTCATTCTGTGCTTGGTAGCAAGCACACTGCTGGTCTGGTTCCTGAAAAACACTGCAAGGGACACTGCCAGGTCCATCTGGAACTAGCCCTCTCCCGGGCCAGTTCGGAGCCAGGGACCTACAGACCCATCCCAATTACAACTCCAAGTCCGGAGGCCTGTTTGGGGCAGGGGCAGCAGAATCAAATCCCTGAGCTCCTCTGAAGTTCCAGCGTCCCTGTGGTGGGTGGGGTCAGATGCCAGGGTGTGTCCCCACCCCCAACCACAGCACAGGGACCCTCCGCCCAGAGAGTGCACGCGTGAGGGAGCTCCCGGCACCTACCACGCCTAAAACATGGGAGAGCCTAGATCTTGTGCCTTTGGTTCCAGGCTTCATCAGCCATTCATTCATTCATTCATTCATTCACAAATACATGCCTGTATCACTCAGCCAACATCCTTAGAATAATGTGGTCAGCATACCAGTTTCATCTCCAAGTTAGGGGGTATGGGGTTGTGAGCACGAGCACCTCTAATTTAGTATCTGCCACCCCGGGCAAAGAGGCAGGGCTGCTGGGCTCTAAGCGCCCCCAAAAGTACATAAGTCTTTGAAAAGCTCTGAGAGAAGTCAGCTACCATGTAGCCTCATGAAATGGTGGAGCTGACAGGACCTTGGGTTTGCGTGCCCGGCAGCAGGTCCGAGCAGTGCTGGTGCACCCCGTGTTTGATTCCAGTGGCGGGGAGCACCCAGCTTCTGTAGGCGCTGGTTCTGACTCCTCAGGCTGAGCCCAGTCTGTGCTCCTGGCCCCTCCTGTGGTTCTCCTGTGAAGGATGAATGGCTCGCTTGGCCCCTCCCCACTCTCCTTGCAAAGAGGTGCTTGCTCCCCAGTCTGGCTTCCGCTGGAACCGCCTCCAACCCCAGTGCCCCCGAGGAGGCTGAGGTTCAGGTCGCCGGTGTGCCCTCGGGGGCAGTGGTGGGGCTGGGGGCTCCCTCAGAAGGGCATTGGCCCAGCCTGTCCCCCCATGAAGCAGGCTCCGGTTTCCAGACTGGACGTGGGTCCTCAGGCGGCGGTGGGCATCAAGGGGCTCCTTACTGAGGGGGACCCCTCCTCCCGGCTCTGTCTCCCCCTCCTCCACATCGGCCCCCTCGTTTCAGGCTTCTCCTGCATCCGCTCCGGGAGCGGGCCTGCCCACCCCCTCTGTAAGCCTCAGTCTCCCATCTACCAGGTGGGCGTAGGACAGCAGCTAGCGAGGGCCTCGGGCCGCCCGGCGTCGTTTTAGCTCCGAAACTGGCTCCCTCCCCTCCCTCCCCTCCGTAACTTCTCGTGCATTTCCGCCCGCGGTGGCTTTCTGCCGGCGTCTGCACCCCCCGTC
>PVJL010017860.1:0-17294 GCA_004026885.1 Lyroderma lyra
TGTACCAGAGTTCCTTTTTCTCCACATCCTCTCCAGCACTTGTTATTCCTGGTCTTGTTGATAACAGCCATTCTCACAGGTGTGAGGTGGTATCTCATTGTGGTTTTGATTTGCATTTCCCTGATAGCTAATGAGGATGAGCATTTTTTCATATGTCTGCTGGCCATTTGTATTTCTTCATGGGAGAAGTGTCTGTTTAAGAACTTGATAATTCTAAGACATTCATTTATTTATTCATGACATTTATCCCTTTACTCAAGAACTATTTATTGAGTGCCTCCTATATGCCAGACACTAGTCTAGAGTTACAAGATATATCAGTGAACAAAACAAAGACCCCTACCCTTAAAGAAGCCTACATTCTAACAAAGTATATTGATATATTAATTGGATTTTAAGAGGTGAGTTCAATTGTCATAAGTAAACATAATTGGGACATGCATTTCATTCAAAACATGAGGAAAGACATGGAAATATGAATATACATGATCTGTTTGGGAAGCTCCATGAAGCATAGAATACATGGTGAGGGCTGGAAAGGCAAGTTACTGTTAGGTTGTAAAGGGTTATGTCTATCTAGGGAAGTGTGAATTTTGCCAGATCAAAACTAGCATCTCTTGAAGTTAGTACCAAAGCTTACTACTTATTTTCACATGGAGGTTCTGCAGATACTTGAACTTATCATGTCCCAAATAGACTCATTGTATTTCTCCTGAAATTGCTCTTGCTCCTATATTTCCTAACTTGATTTAGACCCTCACCATTTCTCATCTGGGCTATTACCATATCTCCTTTCTGTAGTCTGCCACTCCTCTAATTTATCCTTTCACCTGCTTTAGAAAGTGATTTTTCTAAAACTTATATAACCCAGAGGTCAGATGAAGCGCACAGATTATGGAATATCTGCAAATTTAGTGAAAGGGAATACTGTGGAGAGGGGTTGTTACCTTTATAATAGTTTTCTATTCTTGTGTATCAAATTACCAGAAATTTTAGAGGATTAAGACAATACACATTTATTATTTCACAGTCAGGAGTCTGGTACAATCTAGCTGGTTCCTTGTTTGGAGTTTTGCACAATTATAAAGTGTCAGCAAAGCTGTGTTCTCTTTTGGAGGCTTGGAAAGTCTGCTTCCAAGCTTGCTCGGTTATTGGCAGAATTCATTTGTTTGTGGTTGTATACTCAGAGCCCCACTTCTTTCTGGCTATTGACTGAAGATTTCCCTTAGCTCCTAGAGGCCTCTTACAGTCCCTTGTCTTGTGGACTTTCCCAACATGGCTGCTTACTTCATCAAATCAGCAAGGAAAGTCTCTAGAATGAATCTGCTAGCAAGCCAGAGCAATGTGACCATGGGAGTGACGGCCCATAAGTTTTGCTATATTCTATTCATTACAAGCAAGTTGCAGGTCTTGCAACACTCAAAAGGGCATGAACACCAAAGATGTGAACACCAAGAAATGAAGGTCACGAGGAGCCATCTTAGAGTCTGCTTGTCACAACACTCTCACAGACTTTTCTATCTTTGTTATGTGCTTACTGGGGACTGTTTCTGGGAACTATCTTGAAGTGAAGCTTAGATTTTATCAAAACAAACTATAAACCAACCACTCAATGTTTGTGACTTAGAACTTTATGAAAAATATAGGAACACTGTCCTTGGCTATTTTGCTGGCTTCTCTCACCTCTGTCCCATTTTCCTAAAGTTGCTCTAGGGAATTTGTTCCCCCTTTGGAAAACATAGCAGTTAAGCTTTTCTAACTTTCCACTCACCAATTGGTACAGCCAAATCTCTTCATAGGCTCAGCAGAATAAATTTAATCCATGCTCTTTAGAAGGCAGTAGAGATTAAAACAGAAAACTTTTTCTCTCTGTGTTATATCTAATTCTGATCTTGTTTCTCCTTTGCTTAAAAAGCCCTTTCATGGTTCTCTATTGTTGCACAGTAGGTATAAGAAATGCGGAATACTTTTGAATCCCCAAATATGACAAATCAGCCTCCCTTGGCCCTTGCCTGGTTTCTGGCCATTCCCCACTTAGCACTCTAGGGCCCATGTTTCAGGGAACTATTTTACAAGCTGATTCATGATTTGGGAACTGACTCACACTGTTGTTTCTGCCTACAATGCCAATCTACTTCCTCCCCTTCTGTCACTCCTTCCCTTAAACATCTACACCAATATTATTTCCACTGTGAAGCTTTTCCTGTCTCTCTTTTGTACTCACAGTACCTTGTACAAACTGATACTATTAATATTTATAACACTTCCATTAAAAAATTTTTCACATGCCTATTTTCTTTATGAAACTGTAAACCTCTTAAAGAGGTTATCCTATGGGAAGAGAAACATAGGTCAACACAGCAGGAAGAGAGGTGATGCCTGGAGTACATGTATGAAGATAATTATCATATAAGATGGTATTTGAAATCATTGGATCAGATGAGAATCCAGAAGAGAATAGGACAGATCAAGGCAGTCTAGAAACTCTAATTAGGATGCTCAGTGATGCATTTGCAATTTGCCCTGGTATTTTGGTGCTATTTTATATATTGCTTTTCTTAAATTACTTTTTTTTTCTTTATTAGATTGTTAGCTAAATGTTGTAGAGTGGTTTGGAGTCTCACTACAAGTCTAAATAAGGTATACTGTAGGTGAAACTTTTCATTTAAAGGAAAAAATATTTCTTATGAAGGAATTTGATTTTTAAAAGCCTTAGGTAAAAATTTTATTTTTCATAATTTTAGCAACTTGATTGATTTTTCAGTATCTTGCCAGTTTCATTTCAGTAAATTCCTGTTCTAAATAGCATTTCTATTGAAAACCATAACGCATAAGCTCACAGCCTTGTGACCTCAGGTATTTTATTGAAATAAGGAGCAATGAATGAATTCTAGGTCTTAATGTTCAGAGATAAAAGCCCAATTTCTTCAAATTTTATATAGTCACTCTTCATAATCCAACAAGTACATGCCATAGGAGGGGGTATTACATTTATGAGGTCTGCATTTTAAGGGGTGGGTGGCATTCCCTGGTGGTGTAGTGGCTAGGCTTCGGGTGCTCTTAACGCTGCGGCCTGGGTTCGATTCCCAGCCAGGGAACCAAAGAAAAAGGGGCGGGGCAGGTGACACTGGGGTTATGCTACCTCGCAAGTTGTAGAAGAGATTCAATAGCATCTGTGACGATTTATATATTTTTATTATTTTTAAATCAATTTTAAGATATTTATTGAAATAGAGCTAACATACAATATTATATTAGTTTTAAGTGTACACCATATTTTTTCAACATTTATTTACCTTAAAGAAGTGGTTGTCATGATAGTCCAGCAGCCATCTGACACCATGCCCCGCTGCCACAATGTTGCTATGTTCCCTGTGCTGTACGTTATGTCCCTACAACTTCACTGTTTTATACCTGGGAATTCGATCCACTTATTCTCCTTGACCTTTCTCCTCCTTTTTGAATTTTTCAATTACAGTTGCCATTCAGTATTATTTTATATTCGTTTCAGGTGCACAGCATAGTGTAGCCATTTATATAATTTACAAAGTGATCCCTCTGACTGGTCTAGTATCCACCTGGCACTATGCATAGTTGTTGCCATATTATTGAAAAAGTACATCTAATTCTTTGCATTTAAATTGTTTTATTTGAATTATTGGCCCTGACACCTTTCTGTTAGGGAGAATAAAACTGCATACATGCATACATGGAGATGAAATGGCTAGCTTTCCTTTTGCACCTATTTCCAGCCAGAGACACGCTGGTATGGACTCTCCATGTGCCATTGTCACATGCAACAAGGAGTTAGGTCTGAAGAAGAAGGGTTTAGAGGAAGAGAGCTATTTCATCATGACTCCACGAATTCTGCTAAGTCATTCTAGCTGCTCACCAGCATTATTTTGCAGTGGGATCTGGCTGCCTTGCAGTTAAAAGGATAAGGTCACGTACATAGAGTTGGGAAATAAGCAACTGGTTTGTTGTCTAGAACATTTCTATGCCTCCAAATGTCTGGAATAGGAACCAAAAAGATGCTTCTCCTTAATGTGTGCCAGCCTTTCTCTGGATATGAAAGGGAGAATTGAGCCAGATAAAATTTTATAGTCTCAATCGCATTACCAAATGCAGTATCATCTATGATGAATCTGTTTTTGAATGAAAACTCCCCTGAAAGGCAGTTATGTCAATTCAATGCCAGCTTTTCTCAGTCTGTTACATGTAGGTTTCTAGTGATAGAAGAGATGTATAAAAGAGAAGATTGAGAGAACAATGTGAAATTAAATATAATAGCATGACATTTAATTGTCAGTGATGTTAAGGACATATATCTAAAACTAACACTGAAATTATGTGTATTTGTTTTCAATAATCTATATTCTTAAAGCATGTCTAAAACTGCCTTATATGTAGTTGAACACTGAATTTAGTATGTGGTGAGTATAATTGAAGGGCGTGCTCAAGACTGAACTGTAAGCACCTCAGTAATATTAAATAAGTGGGCTACTAAGAAATAGTTTAAAATTTTTCTTACTGCCTGCTATGGACTGAATATTTGTGTCCTGCCAAAATTCATATGTTAAAACTTAAGCCCTAACATGATGGTATTTAGAAGTGGGGCCTCTGAGAGGTAATTATGTGACGAAGGCAGAGCCCTTGGGAATGGCATTAGTGCCCTTGTAAAAGAGACCGCAGGGAGCTCCCTCCCCACTTCTGCCACGTGAAGAGGGCTGTCTATGAACCAAAGAAGGTGAATCTCACTACACACTGAATCTACGGAAACCTTGAACTTGGACTTCTCAGCTGCCACAGCTATGAGAAGTAAATTCCTATTGTTTATAAGGCTACTCCATAGCATTTTGTTCTGGCAGCTTGAACAGACTAATATCTGTTTTGTAAAAATAATAAACATAATTAAATAAATGTAATGTTTAAATAGTAATTCCTATATCAAAAGCTACTAAAAAAATACCTAGAAAAATAATTTTAAACACCCAGAAAAAGCGGTAGAGGTTACAGCAGATGGTTAAGTGTTGGCAAATGTAACTTACTACTCAAAATTACTTAGGCAGAGGACCAAGTTTTTCAACTTTTGGTATATGCTAGTTCTGGATTACTCAACAATATAGTATGAAAAGATTAATTTCCTGGTTGACATTATACTAATTCTGCCCCCCCAAAAATGCCATGCTATTTTTAGCATATATTCCATATGTTTATTGCTTGCAATAAATTTAAAACTTATTGCAGGCAATAAATCTGATGACCAGATATATTATTTTTTCAGTATTGAATCAGAAACTCTTTTTTTTTCTTGTATGTTTGAACTTTATAGGTCACACTCACTGCATTGTCTGCTGTCAGGGTTGGTGTCTCTGCCAATGAATGAATGTCAGTGAAAATGTCAGGATCTCATCAGACATAGTTCCATGTAGAAGCTTAGTGATAAATTTCCATTGATAGTTAATGATAAACATCAGTAGTTTGAAAAACAGATGCTGCTGGACAAGCACAGCCTCTTCTGACCACCTTTTTAAGGTGTGTTAGTCCTTGTATAACTTCCTAGGTTTGGGCTTTTGAAATGTCAGAGTCTCTAGAAATGCTATAAAAGAATCTATAGCAGGTCCTCAAATCACATTGTTTCATTAACTGTTTCATTATAACATTAATGAGAAAAAAAATTGATTCCTGGCCAGGGCCTCTTATCTGTGTGGAGTTTTCACATTCTTCCAAGTTTCCATGAGTTTTCCCTGGGACTTCTGGTTTCCTCCCACATTCCAGAGATGTACAAATGAGGTGACTTGGCGCGTCTTAATTGTCCGAGACTTAGTGAGTATGAGTGCATGTATGAGTGCGCCTAGTGATGGAAGGGTGTCCTGTTTCGGGCTGGTTCCTGCTGTACACCCTGAGCTATAATAGGCTCCAGCCACCCGCAACCCTGAACTGAAATGAGCAGGTTGGAAAATAATTATCTTGTTTTTATGAAATGCATTTATAGCTCACATTTATTTCAATGTTTAATATTGTGTTTTGGGTCTTCATATAGAGGATTGGTGATGTTTTTGTGACCAGAATTATGCCATAGGAGCTTAACTCTTGTTTCTATCAATTAGCTTATGGTAAAATTGGTTTTGTAATATGTTGTTTCACGTAAAATTGCAGTTTCCAAGAACCTATCAACATTAGGTGAGGACTTACTGTAACTACAAAGAAGAAACCTAGAGCTGTTTTGTGCTATGACCATGTAAAAAGGCTTCACTTCCTGAACAGGTGCAAGTATGAAACCTAAGTGTTTCAGCTGGTTAGAATTTGGATAGAATGCGCAATGCTTAATGTCCTAAACTACTTCCAATAATTGGTTAAGAATGAGCTAAAAAAATTAGAATTTTTCAGAATTCTTGTTCTTTCTCTTAGAAGAAACAGAATACATTTCCACATGTCTTTTTTTTTAAAATCTGTGTAGGCTAAAAATAATACAGACTATTTTTCTCATATATATTAACTGGACTAGGTGCAATGCAGCAGAATTCTTAGGTGAGAAGTTGTGTATAGTGTACAATTATTAAAAATCATCATCCATAGGAAATGTTCCTCTAAGAAACTCAAACATTCTTCACAATATTTACTTTCAGTCAGAGCTAGATAAAGGTTAGCAAGGCAGTTCTTTGGGACATTATTCAGGACATCTATAAACCTTATTGTGAGACTAAAATAGCACTGGAAATATATGAAGAAATCTGTGTATGTGTGAATATAAGTGTGAATGGTAAACATGGATTGATAAACTACTTGGTGCTGGAGACTAGGATTTCCTTCCCATAGGGCATGCTGAGAGTAATAAACACCTTTAACGATGATGATGGCATATACAAGTTTAAGGTTAAAGCTGAGCTGCTCAGGATGATAGAGGAGGGCAATATGTTTGTTTCTTGTTATTTGTGGTGATTTTAAAATATGTCCTCAAATTCTTTGATATTCTTTCCTTTAAAAGATGGTGCTTACCACCTTCCCTCTTTCCCCAGCTTGAGTGTGGGCTGGACTTTATAGATACATAGTTAACTATGAGTAGGTATTATCTATATTATTATTCTATAGAAGAAAGAACATTGTAATGCCTCTTTTTCCCCCAAAATGGAGGAAGGACATGATTTCAGAATCACCTTTAAATTGAAGGAATTTAGCCTACTACCTTGCTCTGTTTTTTCCACTTTGCCCTGGACCAGTGAAAAGTGTACTGACCAACATTCTCTGACTGATAACATGGATTGACAAACTACTGGCCCAGGGGTCAGAATTTGGCCTTTATACTGTTTTTCAAACTAAACATGGTATTTACATTTGTAAAGCATTACAGATAAGAAAAAAAGAATGAGACAGAGACTGTGGCCCACAAGGCCTAAAATATTTACTATTGACCCTTTAAAGCAGTGGTTCCCAACCTTCCTAATGCCGCAAACCTTTAATACAGTTCCTCATGCTGTGGTGACCCCCAACCATAAAATTATTTTCGTTGCTATTTCATAACTGTAATTTTGCTACTGTTATGAATCCTAATGTAAGTATCTGATACGTGTTTTCCTAGGGTCTTAGGCGAACCCTGTGAAAGGGTCGTTTGACCCCCAAAGAGGTCACAACCTACAGGTTGAGAACCACTGCTTTAAAGAAAAAGTTTGCAAACTTCTTGAATTATCATGCTAGAATTAGATCCCTTTAGGAAAGACTCTGCTGCTGCTCCAAATCATTGAGATTGCTATTGAGATGCTGTCACCATCAGGGGTAGTGTCAAGAAAAAACTAGAGTTATATTCCTAAAACTTTGACTGTCTCAGATAACTTGGGCAAGTTACTGAACTCACAGTGAGCCCAAGTTCATTCATTTGCAGCTTGATAATGGTTGAGGTCGCTTCCAAACCTAAAAGTCTGTTTCTAGGATAGCACCGGTCTTCTACGGTTTCCCTTCCTTTATATTCAGCTCCCCTTCTTGAATTCAACTAATAAGAGCTTTAATTAAGCTTTCTTAAGACTAGATTTTTCTTAGACATCTCTGTTCACTTTGATCAAAATTGCTTTTCAGAAATACAGTTGATTTGCATAATAGGAAAAATTCCAGAAACAGAAAACTATTATTTGTATTAGTGGACTCCAAATGTAAGGCATTCTTAGTAGGTGTGATAATTAAGCAAAGGTAAGAAACACACATTTGCTTGCTTCTAAAACATTTCAGATCATGGCTGAATCTTGGATCTAGGAACACCAAAATTCAAAATAAGTAGTTCTAAGGTTGGTGTCATTTTAACTTAGAAATGTAACATTTTAGAGACATTAAATATAGTATTATCACTTTCTTAGTCAAAAGAAAGATACCTGAGATTTCAATTCAATAACTAATTATAATGGGTGCAATCTAATTATAAGCCAAAATAAAAATATTTATTCTTACTAACCAGAGATTTATTCTGGTTTAAAAAATTGCACATTAAAATGGCACCTTAAATATATTTTATACAAAAAAATCTTAATTTTACATGAAAGGATCAAAATGAATAAGGTCAAGTATGCTATTTACTTAATTCTCTTTCTTAAAAACTCAATTATTAAAGAATAATTCTATGGCTTTCTGCAAATAAGTAATAGATTGTATTATTAAGACAAACTTAAAAGAGTTTAAAATGAGTTCAAATAAAATATAAAACCTTATTGTGCCATGACCACTTATTTCTTTGGTAACAGTAGTACATTTTATTTTTTGAAAACTCATCTGAAATCAATTGGACTAAAATAGCTCACCATAGTTTGCCCCAAGGCCAGTTGGCAGGGAGTAGGAACTGGCTGTTAAATCTCCATAACAAGAAGAACCTGGTTTTTCCTTAGCAAAGTAAATGTAGGTCTAATTACTGGCTCTGTGCAGAGGAGAGAAATAGAACCATGATCAATGTTGGGTGTTCAAAATTTGATTCCCTCATTTAAAACACAGCACAAAAGTTATCACTTTCATAAAAAAACCTTTCAACACTCTCCCTTCCAAGTGCTTGCTTCCTTTCATCACTTATATTTTATTTTCCCTACACCTTACTTGGTAGGTGTAATTATATCTATTTTTTATTGTCTTGGTATCCTATTAGATTATGTAAGTGGGGACAAGGACCACATTAATATTTTTGTACTACCTCTCTTTATAATTTCCACATCCTAGGGACTTTATTGATAGTCATGAGTAACTTTTACAAAATTGTTTGTACAAAGCCTCACCAATTAAAACTAATTATAGAAAAGTCTATCTGAATTAATTATCAAATATTTTAAGATTAATACAATGTTATTCTTTTCATGAACATGACATTTATCATGAACATTTATTATAAAAATCTGCTTTAATGTGCACACAAGAGTGATCTGCAGTTGTCATAGAACTTGTTGAATTAGAAATAGTTTTTTCTAAAATTTTTGAGAATAATTTCTCCTAGTTTAAACTCAATAACACAGTGACTACTTTACTGAGCTCTTTGAGAGCAGGAGTTAAGTACTTTTTATCTCGGTGGATCTAGGACTTAAGAAGTCCTGGAACATATTAGTTACTCAATAAATGCTTTTGGAGTCAAATGGAATTAAATTGAAGTAAATGAATGCATAGCATTGTAATATTTATGCTAATTTTTGCTAAATTTGTTAAAAAGAAAAACTCCTTAGTTCCTGAAAGAAATGGCACAGATACTGCATTAGTTTGCTAGGACTGCTATAATAAAGTACCACAAACTGAATGGCTTGAACAATAGAAATGTATTGTTTCATCATTCTGGAATCTAGATGTCTGACATGAAGATATTGGTAGAATTGGTTCCTTCCGAAGGCTGAGAGGGAAGGATCTGTGCCAAGCTTCTCTCTGGTTTGTAGATGGCCATCTTCTCTATGTCTCTCCACATGATTTTCCTTCTATTTATATCTGTGTAATTTCCTCTTCTTATAAGTATATCAGTCATGTTGGGTTAGGATCCAACCTAATGACTTCATTTTTACAAACTTGCCTCTGTAAAGACCCTATCTCCAAATAAAGTCACATTCTGAAGGAACAAGGGTTAAACTTCAACATTTGAATTTTGAGAAAGACACAATTCAATCCATAACAGGTACTGAAAGACTAGTATCTGAATTGATATTTGTGTGGTACAACTTAATAAATGTATTCATGCTCCAGAAAAGTATACTTGAATATAGTGTCTAAGTTAGTGTCCAGGCACCACCTTCAATGAGCTGCCTTTAGGGAAATTTGTGTTATAAAATATTAAGCAGGTGACAACAGCACTGATCATGAGGATATGAACTGCAAGTAAAAGACAATCTCAATTTAAATAGACTTAAGCAATAGGATATTTATGATTACATATAACAAGAAATCCTAAAGTGGAAAGACTATAAGACTATTTAATTCATTGTCTGAAGGACGCTGTTTTTCCCCCATTGTTTTCCTCTCCTAAGTATATCAGCTTTGTACTCAGTATAAAGCCCTCCTCATAGTTACCAGATGGCTGTAGCAGGTCCATGCATCATAACCTGACATGATAAAGTACAGTACACAGAGAAGCTATGACTTTCTTGTATCTTTTTTTTTTTTTAATAGAGAAATCTTTGCCAGAAGTCTTCTAGCAAACTTCTCATGTCTCATTGCTTGGCACACCCATGCCTAAAACAATTACCAGCAAGGAAATAGAAATATCATGATTGGCCTACACTAGTCAGGATTTACCCCTTGGGAATGGGCATGAGACCAATTTTTCCTGATGCATGTGGGTACATTGAAGTGGGTGGGCACTGGAACAAAAGCCAGTTCTTTCAATAAGGAAGAAGGGAGAATGGAGGTGGAGCAGACAACCAGCAGGGTCAGAGATGATAAGTCAAGTTTCATACCTCCCTCTTCCCACACATGCAATCTAAAAAATACCTACATGAGACACATTCATTACATCCCCAGGGGGAAACAACACAGAGTCTAAGCTAGTAACCATATCTAGTCCAAGGCCAAGACTTCTCTACTAGGTCTGGACAAACTCCTTGTGAGCCATGGACCCATGGCATAAAGATATTCATAAGTTTTCCTCCCCAAATATGTTTAATATACAATAATGGAGAAGAAACAGGATAACCACAATTAAAAGTCTCATTTGCAAAGAGAATGATACTCAGTGGACATTGGTTCTTAGCCCATAGCATATCATATTAGAAAGGAGAGAGGACTGCCCACCTAGTGATGATGAGTTTTGGGTCAGCTAAACTGGTAGCCTCTGAATCTGGTGTTTTTTTTTTGTTTTTTTAGTTCCAATTTGTCTTTTTACTTTGTGTTGCCTGGTACTAGGTTGTTTAGTTCTAAATGAATCTGTTTTTCTAGAAGATTCCATTATCCTCTTTGGCCCTCAGTTCTGTCCTTTGAGAATGTCTCCTCATTATTGATTGTCCTCTGTGACCACGTTTGAAACAGGTATTGGACAGCTTAGCATTTCCTGTTAGTGTGAGTTTGGAAGCCTGGGGGATACCTTAGAGATTGAACTATCACAGGATTGTTTGTTGTTGTGGCTGGGCTTAGAATTTCTTTAAAAGTCAATTCCCTTAAAAATGTAGTGGGTCCTGACTTTTTTCACCTAATTCCCAAACCAGTAAATACAGCCAGACAGCTTACCTAGACATAGTCTTTGGGTCTGGGAACTCCAGATCCAGCACTGTCTGAGATTTGAGCATTCCCCTGATCCACATTTTGATGACCTCTACCCTGAGTGCAACTTGAAACAATGGATTTGTTTCCATCTGTAATCCTATATTTGACACAAAACTAGTTGCCTATGTCCAGTGTATTTAACAAATTTTTAGGAGAAACTTAGACAACTAAGTTTATCTCCTTCTACTGCCTACCATGTTCTTCTCTGCTTTAAGCCTAATCTTCCCTCTTTGCTATAGGTTTTTAGTGAAAGCTGTAAGAAGTAGCCAACACACACCAACATTCTCATTCATATTACCATATTTCCTAACACTAGAGTCTCAGAAGGTTATGTCTCTGGTACAAAGTGTCAATTCAATGACATTTGTTCTTCAATCTCAGAACAAGAGTGACTATCTTATCAGTCTCAAATAGTGAGATCCTCACTGTCCTCTGATCTACCACTTCCGCTCATACTTTCTACAATTTGGGTTTTTTTATTTTCAGCATCCAACATTTTGGTGATAAATTCTTTATTCACTTGTTTTCAACTTCAAACAAGAATGCCCCACCTCAAATTGTTTTAAACGTGACAATATTTGTTAGTCATATAATAAGAAGGCTGAACATAGTGTACTCCAGCAATTTAATGACATTATCAAGGACTCATTTTTCTGTTTTGTTATTTTCAGCATATTTACTTTGTCCTCAAGCTAGCTCCTCTCTTAGTTGCACAAGGTTAATTCAATCTATCCTATATGATAATGTCGAGTGAAGTAAGCTAGGAATAGATATTGTATAGACAACAAAAATGTTCACTATAAATGTCTAGAATGAGATAGAAGAGTGCTGGTGGTTAGAACTAAGAAAGATAGCCAATTGATGCATCAGGTTAGAAGCAAAGTGGTAGGCAATAGTGGTAGGAAATTGCATCACTTAGAATGCATTCAGCTACAAGTAATGGAAACCCAACTCAAAATGTTGGCTTAGACAGTAAGAATATTGATTGTTTTACACAACTGGAAGTCCAGAGGTAGAATGGACTTCAGATTTGGTTGAAATGCAGCTCAACATTGCCATCAAAGAGTCATGATAATATCAGTTCTATCTTAAGGTGATTTCCTTGTGATCATAGAATAATATTAACAATTAGATCTACATGTTTCTTTGTTAAAAAAAAAAATAGATGCTGTCTCTTCTAATGACACTCACTTAGGAGAAGCAATCTTCTTGACATGTTTCACTGTCCTAGATAGTCATGTGCCTATTCCTAAACTAGCCTGTTTCTAAAGGAATGTGCTAACTGGTTTAAGCATTGGTTCTAGAAGAATATTGGTTATAGGCAAGAAGGATCAGATTTTCTTGATGAATCAGATTTATTCAGTTGCTTAGGTCAATTCCTTAAGCCACATGGCTGATACACAATGTTAACAGGTAGGATAGACCTTGAAGAGATGATATCAGTGTCTACGACACAATGGAAGCCAGTGGAAGCCCTTAGAGCTAAAAGATGAATGGCAAAGTACAAACATGAAACAGGGCAATTCAGAGGTGGGCTTTGACTGGAGCATGCCTCTTTTGTATGATCTGGTTAGCTTGACCATATGAGAAATACAAGCTTCAACAACCAATATCTGATATTTTTTACCTGATATTTCATCTGTATGTATGATTCAACAGATACCTTTAATTATAATTCACTTTTCTTAAATTCTTTTACAATCATTTCTCAAAAACTGAATTTCCTGCCAGCATCCTAAAAATGGCAATGCATCACACACACACACACACACACACACACACACACACACTATGAAAGTACTAAATATTTTACAAAATGGAGAATTTTAAGAATTTAAAAATTTAAATTATCAATAACATTTATAGAGTTTGGTGTAGACATAGCCCTACACTAATCCCTAGAAGACTAAACATTTCACATTAAGTAGAATTTCCATTTATTAAGTCATTTTCAGTCAGACCTATGACTACCAGGAGTACATACACAGTTTATGAAGACCATAGATGTGGGAGCACATATGGAGTCCTAGAATTGCATTTTAAATATCTTTGAAGATGTTTAATTTTGTTTCTTAATAAAATGAAGAAGCTCACAATAAAAGACATTTTATTATTTTAAATTTTTTTATCCTAACCCCTTTGGAATCATTTTGGCATGACATTTACATTACGAGTCTGTCAAATTCCAAAGTTTGCTTTTTTTTCTCCACATAGCACATTATGGAGATCACTAATACTTAAAGGTAGGAAGGTACCAATCTCAATGATTCCAGGCAAATATTCAAGCAGTAAGCAATGCTCTAAGATAAGCAGGCTCCATTTTCATGGTTTAGGGTTATCATCACCTTCAGAGAAGAATCCTAGTTAGAAACTAGAGGTATAGAAGATAGGATTCAGTCTTTCGGGAGTCAAGATCCAGAGATAGATTAGCTGCCCAGACAAGTGGATTGGATCTCGGTGTAAGGCTTCATCCCAGCAAGGAATTGGAATACTAAGGGAGGAATTTGAAGCCCAGCGATTGAAACTTAGCCAACTTGGCAGGTTAGAGAGTACATGTGACCACTCAGGGCTCACCAGATACCAACTCTGTGACAACAAGGCTAATTCTAAGTCTACTAATGATATATTGACTCCTCTAGTATATTTCCTATCCCAGACAGGAATTGAGCAATTATATGTGATGGTAAATGATGGCTCCTAGTGATGTCCAGTATTGGCACAGCCTATCTTTCTGGCAAATCAGACAATGAGTCAAGAGAAAAAATGTGCTGAGCAGCTTCCTGAGTGAGGAATTTATGTAAAACAATTGCTAAATCAGTGTAGAGGAAAAGAAAGCTACTTTTTTTTGGTCCTAACATAATCCTTCCTGAATTAAAAAAAGAAAACTAAAAAGTCCTTAATTACAGTCTGTATTGACACTTTCTTTCTTGCTTTATTACGTGTAAATGAAAACTAAAAAAAAATCTGATTATTGCTTCCTCCCACTAAAAACCGTATTTCCCCTTACTAAGAGGTCCTTTTCTTAGAAGTATCCTAAAAGATTTAAGTTATCTTTCTTTTGTTGTTAAGTTTTATGTAGTATGTTCTCTTTTGATGACTTATTTTAAAAGCCCTGTACATAGGTAGGGCCTACCTTTACTTTATCATCAGTCAGATGTTACCTGGTTCCAAGTTTCTGCAGTCCTCTTTTTCCCTCACCAAAGGCTAATTGGTTCTAGCCATGAGCTCAGCTTACTGTACTGTCCAATCCAGACTTTGAACAGAAAATATATAAGAGGCTGTAGCTCAATGCTATGGGTTCCACATCAATTACCTTTGTTGTTAGTTCAGCTCTTAACTCCATGCCCAAGTTCTGATTACAGGTCTCTGTCTTACTCTCCAAGACCCGCTTGTGCTTCAGTTTAGTAAACTGAGTTTCTGTCTTGCTTCCTTGTGACTGGTATCTGACTTATTATTTTCAACAGCTGGAGTCCTGTTTTGTTATTATCCATCTCTACTATCAATGCTCCCCAGGGACTAGAGTCTGTCCTTGAACACCAGCCATGTGGCAAAAGTTCTGTTACCTGCTGATGGGCATCCCTGATGCTGATTCTGCCTACTTGGACTTCCAAACAGCTTTCCTCTGTGTTTCCTATTTCCTTCCTTTTCGGGTACCCCACTTGGAGTACCAGAACTCAGGATATCAACTATTTGAATTTACCTGTTGCTATACCCTTTAGATATCATACCGTTCTACACTTTCCCCCTGAAACTTGAGAGCAGTTGCCTACTCCCACCTTCTCCCATTAAATTCTTAACTGGTCTGGTGAGTGGGTCTAATTCTAGGTGCTGATGCCTCAGGAATCAGTTAACCTAATCATGTATCTAGATTTTACTTTGTCTTAGGTTAATAGAGCATCCTAGACTTCTAGCACTTGATGAAAATGAAGCAATCTAGAAATTCGGAGGTTAAATTATTTTAGAGTGGGAATATTGTTAAGTAGGAACATGAATAGAATAGCAACATCAGGTCACAATGTACATTTTATTCAACTAAGGTATTTTAACTTGGAACTCTCAATGGAAGACTTCAATCACTTCCAAGCATTGATATCTTGGGACATGATGCAATCCTACTCACATAGTTTTACATTATTCAGTATAGGGAAGGAAGAGTAAAGATTTTCATCAAATAAGAAACATAACTCAAAGGAAAAAATTTCCAAACACATGAAAATTAATTTGCATATTTTTCAGAGATAGGAAGAATTTTATTTTAACACCCATCAAGAATTAAAGCACAAGGAAAAATAGTGTTTCTTGACAGTGAAACAATATGAGAGGCACTAGCCTCGTTTTCTCTGCCTCTGCCATTTTGGCTTCCCATTAGCTGGGTTTAGGATCTCTACTGGTAGGTGTGGTACCATCACAGTTCTCAAAGTGGTCAAGCCTGTAGGCTGAATATGCCAAAGAACTTCAGCATAGGCTGACCCCTCCTTCACTGAACTGAGTGTCATGTCACTACCCTTGGGCTGACAGCCATTCTTGCATATTCTTTCAATAAACATGGATGTTCCAAGTTCTGAGCCACCAGTGGGCAGAGGCAGATCCATGTTTTGTGTGACCCAAAGCTTATATAATTTGGGGGCTATCTTTAAGAAAAGGAATGCTAAATTATTAACAAAAATTGGAAATGAGAATAAGAGAAAAGAAATCGTGACAAATTCAAGTTTTCAAAATCTGATAAATACCCTAAAATTATAAAAATCTACAAAAATTTTATAATATTTTATTAACTAATTGCCTGACAAACCTCTATAATTCTTTTATCTATTTTTTTCTGTGTAGTTTGATAGTTTCTTCATATAACAATAATTTTATAAGTTTTTTCTATAGAAATAATGGTCAGTCCTGTAACATGGTTGATCAAAACTAAAATTTTTAATTGAAAGTTTAGTAAAGTTTCTTTCAGCCTCACAACTCATTATTAGTAAATTCATGTAAATTTTTAAGATTTGGGAAAACTATCAAGTTTTCTTCATATGTAAGCAGTAATATTTGAGGAATTTCAAATCTTATGCAGGGACTAATCTTTTTTTTTTTAATTCATTTTTATTGTTAGATTTATTGGGGTGACATCTGTTAGCAAGGATTACATAGGTTTCAGGCATACAATTCTACAGTGCATTGTAAACTTGATGTATAATAAGTTCACCACCTAATGTGGCTTCTCTTTCCATCACCTTATATTTAGCTTCGCCCCCTCCTCTCCCACCCCCTCCCCTTTCTCCCCTCCCTAACCCACTCATCCCCAAATAAACATTAAACTATCGATTGTGTCCATGGGTTATTTGTTTGTTCATTTCTTTTTTTCTTTGCTTTCAGTTTTATATTCCGCATATGAGTGAAATCATAAAGTTCTTTGTTTTTTCTGTCTGGCTTATTTCACTTAGCATGATGATCTCCAGGTTCATCCATTTTGTCGCAAATGGCAATATTTCATCTTTTCTTACAGCTGAGTAATATTCCATTGTGTATATGTACCACAGCTTCTTTATCCAGTCATCTGTCGCAGGGCACTTTGGTTGTTTCCATGTTTTGGCCACTGTGAACAG
>PVJL010017861.1:0-17284 GCA_004026885.1 Lyroderma lyra
TGGGAATAACCCAAAACTACTCTTTAAAAAATGTTCTAGAGATTGCCAATATGACATATGAAAGGTGCTCAACATCAGCAAGCATCAGAGAACTGCAAATGCCAACCACGACGAGACAGCCCTTTGCTCCTCTTAGCATTGCCAGGCACCAAGGAGTCAACAAACACCCAACGGTGGCCCGAATGTGGAAAAAGGGGAACCCTCGTACTCTGTGGGGGGGATTACAAATGGGTGCCGTCCGTGTGCATCCTGTTTGGAGGGGCCTCTAAAGTTGGAAGCAGAACCACCTTCAGACACAGCAATTCCACTTCTGGCATTTCTCCGAAGATATCCGGAACATTAATTCGAAAAGATACACGAACCTCTACATGCACTGCAGGATTAACCACAATGCCCGGGATATGGAAAGCAACCCAGGTACCCAACAACGGGCAACTGGGTAAGGAACAAGTGGTTCACGTAGAAACAATCAAATATTACTCAGCCATGAGGAAAAAAAATCACAAACAAGAAAAACACTGAAATCTCACCATCGGCTAAGGGAAATGAGTCAAACAGAGAACTACAAATACCAGATGATCTCACTTAGAAGGGGAATCTCAGAACACAAACAAACACACGAATCAGAAACAGGTTCCCAAGCACGGAGAACACAACGGACGGTTTCCAGATGGGAAAGGAGTTGGGGGACTGGGTGAAAAAGGTGGAGTGATTAGGAGATGCACATGGATAGTTACGAAATAGTCATGGGGATGTCTGATTCGGCATGGGGAATGCAGTCTCTAATACTGGAAGGACTGTAGGGACTGCCAGCTGGGTAGTGGACCCATCGAGATCACTTGCTAAATCATATACACGTTGAACTACTACTGTTCCTTTCCCACCCTCGAGGAATGAGACACCAAGACACAATAGACACAAAAGACACAGACACTCAAAACTCAGGTTAACCGAGAGCAACAGCAGCTGCAGCTGCAGCAGTACAGTACCCCTGCTCTCCTCCTTTATTTAACTTACATAGTTTTTATCTTTATTACTCCTCTCGCTTGAAACCTTTTCCCAGCCATTCTCCTCTGGCTATGTCCTCCTCCTACTCAGGCCAGCTAGGCACCTGCAGAGAAGTTGTTGATGTCTAGTTTGCAAGATAATCAGCCCATCCAGGGAGATCCAGAGCTCTAGCTTCATGACCTGCAACTAGCTATTCTAATGTCTGAGCATAATGTTGTCTGGAAGAATGCTTTTCCTGACAGTCCCCTTTGTGATTTAACATGCAGTATGTCTCTATGAGACATACAGCCCCAAGGACTTAGTGTACCAAACTCACCCAGGGGGTTGATTCAGTACTTAAATCATTTTTGTTGGCATGTGGGAGCAGCATGGGACACAAGGCAGCCAGGGGGTTGATGATTAACCTCAGAGAGGGTGAGGGGCTGTGCCGCACCTCTTTAGAGCCCAAGCTCTCTCCTGTTGGCCCCTACGTGACTGTGCCTGTCTTAGGTTGTTCCTCCCTTGAGGAATCTTACCCGTCATTGACTAACCAGCCATCCTCCGGGGCCATACAGGGTGACGTGAGGTGTTCCACGTCCCTGTGGCCTCCATGCTCAGCTCCTGCCTTAGGAAGTCATGGGGAATGCATGAGCGGACAGACAGTTATGCAGTTGTAATGCCACAAGGTTCAACAATTTTCTCGCTGTTCTCATAACTTTATACATGTCATTGAATTTTTTCTTTCTTTTTTATTTTTTATAACGGAGGAGACCAAGCATTCGTTGCTGCTGTTTCACGGATTTGAACTTCTGTCTCCAGCAGTGGTAGACTGCAAAGAGCAGAAACGAGCACAAAACTATTCCAAGTGAATTAAGAATGAAGGCTGCAAAGGTGCCTCGTATTTGCCCAAGAGTGTTTACATTTTATAAGCTATCAGCTATGTTCTTATAAATTTCTTCACCTGATAATTGTGGCAGTGTATTAGAGAAAGTTTTGGTAATGTGAGCACTCAGTTGTTGGATATCGAGAGAAACATTTTTGTAATTCCATAGACTTCTCTTAATTTGTTCCCAAGGCACATGACTATCATTGTACCTTATGGGAGTTACATAAAATTGAGTAGAATTCCAATCACAGCGAAGCACAACTCGGATGGATAGGAGCCTTAGTTGGTCTCCAATCCATGATACAGTTTGTTTTAGTTCTAAAATTTCTCCCTCTAATTGGGCATCAATATTATGTTGTTGCTGCCACAAAAGGTGAATATCCGTGTGCCAATTGTGAACAAAGTCAGCTGTTTGGATTCCCTGCTGCAAAGCTACTCCAGGCACAGCGGCCACTGTGGCCATGGCAATCAAGCCTAATAAAGCTGCAATAACAACACCAATGAGTTGCTTGACTCGATGAGTAAGGTTAGTAAGGTGTAGATCTGTGGGACTCCGGCGCATTCACTCCATGGCCTCGAAAGAGTAACAGGCAGCCAAATTTCAGAGCGACTCCGAAGTACACACAAACTTTCTTGAGTGAAGTTGATGCTATGAAGAAGAGAACTATTAAGGCAAATAAAAAAAATGACAGTTATTACTGCAGTTTACAGAGGCATTGTTAGGGGACCAATTTCTATGTCCTACTATTAATACAAAAGGAAATCGAACACATGCTTGAATATTTCGTGTTTCATTTGTATGCAGCACAACAGATATCTGTTTATTTTTAATGGACATATTCCCCCTCCAGGTCTTAATGGCTTCCAGGGAAACGAGTAATTTCCATAAATGTCCCTGGACTAGGGTGGGTCCCTGTACATGCAGAACTGGGGGAGTTAGACCCACTTCATGCCAAATAACAGTTTCATTAGCTGTGCTGCTAATGCTATGATTATGTTTTTTCCATCGTAATGGCACATGAGAAAACTTTGTTTCCAGATCCCCATGAGGCTCCAGTCTGTCACCTGAAAGGAAGCATTAACCAGGAGTTTACCAGTGGAACCTCGACATCGGGTCCAGGCAAAATGAGACATCTCTGCATCTACAACAGGAAGGGGGCAGATAGAAACGAGGGTAGGAGGCCGCTCCTGCACTGAAAAGTTACAGCTGAGATTCAAAAAACTGTTGACTGATAAGAGAAATAAGCTAGCAGCAAAGTGGGCGTGGTTATATTTAAGTCCCCATGCTTCGTGGGAAGGAGTTAAACAATGATTGCCTTGTCCAATACAAATAGGCATGCCTGTACATCCTGTCTCATAACTGGACAAATTACGTCCTTCTTCAGAAGGATAAAAAGGCAGAGAAGCATCACAGGGTCCAGGCATTCACTGAGTCTCATTGGTGTATACTATTAATTCGGGATCTCCCCAGGAGAGAGCCTGGAGCAAAGGTGGATTAGGGATATAGGCCCAATATATATGATCAGAAGAATCCCACCTGACAGGAGACCACCGCAAGCATGGCCAGGAAAAGAGAGGAGGGAGTAAGCGTCTGGCCACCTTAAGCAACCACCTGCTCTGCCTCCTGAGTCAGCTTCTTAAGCTGCCCCCATGTAGGGGGTGTGTAGATCGGGTTCCAAGGGTAAAGGTTCGCCTTTGACGATCCAGCGGCTGGAATTCTTTAACCATCTCGCCAAAGCGTTGTCATTTAGCCACGCCTTGCCTTAGTAAGGCGAGTGGGGACCCAGAATTTCTCTGCACCTGTGGAGACACATGCATGCCCGCGACCCCATTGTAAAACCTGAGCAGGTTTCCAGTCACCCTTCAGGTTTTTAATAAACACCGGCTGAGGTTCTGTTGGAATTTTCTTTTCCCTGCATAAGAAATGTTTTTCAGCAGCTGTAACATCCTGCGTAGACCAAATGTTCAAAAAATTTAAAGTACATAAAACTTTATATAATTGTTCTTTTGGAGTGACTCCACAGACCTCACCATTTCCCCCTTCTTGTTTTTGTTTTTGTTTTTGTAACATGGTTTTTAAGGTGCGATTTGCACATTCAATTATGACTTGTCCTTGATTATTAAAAGGAATGCCAGTGGTATGATGAATATTGTATAATTGAAGAAAATTAGCCAATTTTTTAGAGATATATGCAGGGGCATTATCAGTTTTTATACACTTAGGAATTCCCATAACAGCTAAACATGCTAAAAGATGATGGATCACAGCATCCACCTGCTCTGAGGAGAGCAGGGTGGCCCATTGAAAGTGAGAATAGGTTTCAATACAGCGATGCACATGACACAATTTTCCAAAGGAGGGCACAATGGTAATGCCCATTTGCCAAAGAGCATTAGGTTCTTCCCCCCATGGATTTGCACCAGGGGGAAGAGGAAGAGAGGCAAATTGCTGGCAAGTGTCACAAGAGAACACAATGCATTTAGCCTGATCTTTTGTAATTGCAAAGCATTTTTTTAAGACCCTTAGCATTAGTATGATGCAAAGCATGTTCTGCTTGAGCCTGTTGAACAGTAGCCACAAGTAGAGAATCCACAGCAGCAATGCCCTGTACCAATGGTCCTAGTAAAAGGGTATGAGATCGAATGTGAGTCAGAAATACAGGATAAGAACGCTGCAACAAATGTTGTTGAAGTTGTCTAAATAACTGTGTCAAGGAATCTGTTAAGAAAGGAGAGAGATGAACTTCTTCCAAACACTGGACTGCTGCAACCGCATATTGTGAGTCACTGACAATGTTAACTGGAGAAGTAGAAAAGTCTTGCAAAGCCAATAAAACAGCATACAATTCTCCCTGCTGCACAGATGGACAAATATGGGAACAAACATGTTGCAAGGACTCACTCCAAAATACAGCTTTTCCATTACTAGAAGCATCAGTAAATACAGTAGGTCCTTGAGCAGAAGAAAAAACAACAATTTTCTTTAAAATTATAGGGTGTTTGGAAATAAAGTGAAACAATTTATGAGATGGGTAATGATTATCAAGTTCACCTACATAATCAGAACAGGCAATTTGCCGAGTATCTTTTAGCTGTAGTAAAGAGTCTATTTCTTGTTTAGTATAAGGGACTACTAACCGACAAGGGTCCTGCCCCAGGAGTTGTCGAATCCGATGTCAACCCTTTATGATTTAAATAGCTACTTTATTAGGATATGTTAGAAGCCATTTAGTTTGTTTATTAGATAAAAACAACCATTCAACTAAAGCATTTTCTTGGCTAATAACAGCAGTTGGAGAGTGAGGAGTATGAAAAATAACAAGGTCTAAGGGAAGACTGGCACGAACACGATCAAGGAAAGCCTCTTCTATACGTTGTTCTACTAAAGCCAATTTCCGTTTAGCCTCAGATGAAAGTGACCGAGGGCTATCCAAGGCAGAGTCTCCTTCTAAAGTGTGAAATAAATGAGACAAAGCACTAGTAGGTATGCCTAAGGCAGGACATAGCCAATTAATATCACCAAGAAGTTTTTGAAAATCATTTAAAGTTTTAAGACAGTCTGTAGGAATGGAGATTTTCTGAGGCCGAGCAGTTTGTCCTTGCACCTGGTATCCTAGATAATGAAGTGGAGTTGTTTTTTGAACCTTCTCAGGGGCCAACTGTAACCCATAAGTGTGAGCTGTGTCTGAAGAAAAATAAAAGCCTGTTCAAGTATAAATAAAAATTCAGAAGCAAGGAGTATATCATCCATGTAATGATACAGAATTATAGAAGGAAACTCCTTACGAACGGGCTGCAAAGCTCGGTCAACAAATTCTCGGCACAGGGTAGGACTATTGAGCATTCCCCGAGGCAACACCCGCCACTGATATCTCTCAGTGGGTCGGCCATGATTATACTCAGGAATCATAAAAGCAAATTTTTCTTTGTCTTTATCCTGTAAAGGAATGGTAAAAAAGCAATCTTTTAAATCAATAACATAAATAGTCCACTGTTTTGGTATGAGCGCTGGGTTTGGAATCCCAGGCTATAAAGGCCCCATAGGCATGATGCATTTGTTTACTCCTCATAAATCTATGAGAAGTCGCCATTTTCCACTTTTCTTTTTAATTACAAAGACTGGGGAATTCCATGGCGAAGTGGAAGGTTCAATATGATCAGCTTGTAATTGTTCAGCTACAAGAGATTTAAGAGCCTGTAACTTTTCTATGGGTAATGGCCAGTGCTCCACCCATACAGGCTTTTGATGTTACCACACCAGAGGCAAAGCTCGCGGTGTATTTTCTGGTGAGGCAGTGGCTACAAGTTTAAAAATGAACCTAAATGTTCAGAGTTCATACAGGATTGTTGTTGAACAGAATTGTAACCCATTTGCAACATCATCTGTTTAGCCTGAGAGGACAAAGCAGGAATGTTTAAAAAAGCTCCATACTATTTTAGCAAATCGCGTCCACACAGGTTCATAGCAACGTCTATTATATAGAAATTTAAGATGGCCATTTGACCCTCAGGCTCTATACATTTAAGAGGGTGAACACTGTGATAAACTTCTTGAGCTGTACCTAGTCCTGAGAGAGAGACCTGTACCTCCTCTTTACCCCAATTCCAAGGCCAGTGCTATTTTGCAATAATAGATACAACAGCTCCAGTGTCAACAAGTCCAAATAAATCTTATTCCATTAATTTCTAGATCTAAAGAGGTGCGTTGATCCCCTATAAGAGTTTCCCAAAACACCTGCTTTCCTGTACTACCAAATCCTCCCATCCGGATCTCCTCCCATGCAGGAAACTTACAGAAAGGCAGAAGCAACAACTGAGTTATTCTTTCTCCTGCCAGAATATTGGTTGTTTTATCAACACTGACCATTAAAAGAATCTCTCCTGTATAATCCTCATCAATAAATTCCCAGATGAACTTTAAGACCTTGGCAGGTACCACTACTCCTTCCAATAATTAAACCCACAGTATGTGGAGGAATGGGACCAAAAATTCCAGTAGACAATTTATACATTCCCCCAGAGGGAGACAGATAATAAGGTTGAGACACAAAGAGATCTGCGGCAGCACTTCCTAAAGTGGCTGCGCATAAATCAGACACAGTTAAGCGTTCTGTTGCTGGTGGTATCTCCTGGCGCTGACAGGGTACGGATGCATTGGCCTTGTATTGTTCTGACTCGGACCCCAAGGCCGGGGTCCGTCCTTCTTGTTTCCCGATTGATCATTGATTAAATTCCCATCTTTATCACATACAGAACGACATGTCTTAGTGCAGTGTTGTCCCTTCCCACATCTCCAACAAGGGACAGGAGGCACCCTAGAGGACCCAGAGAGCATTCAGGTCGGGCCTGGATTCCTTCTTCCATGACAATCCTTTTTGAAATGCCCTGTCTTTCCACAATTATAACATTTTTGTTGACTCCCTGAAAACCCTTTGTGAATTGCTGCAGCCAACATTTGAGCCTGAAAAGCGTGTCCTCCAATTCCAGCACAAGCACGTACGTATTCATCTAGGTCTCCATGTTGTGCCTTAATGGGCCGTAAGGCCTTCTGACATTCAGGGTTAGCATTTTCAAAGGCCAAAACCTGTAAAAGGGTTGTGGCGGCAGGGGAGTCACCAATCCCTCTCATAACCGCATCTTTTAGCTGAGAGACAAAGTCAGGATAAGGCTCAAGAGGTCCTTGTATTGTCTTGGCAAAGGGCGGAGCAATCTTACCAGAGACCTCAATTTCCATCCATGCCTTTATAACAATTACTTTAAGTTGAGTTAGAGCAAAGTCAGACAAGCAAGCTTGGGCTTGTAAAGTACCAAAAGCTCCAGATCCTGTTAATTCTTCCTCAGTTGGACCTGGAGGGTTCTGAGTGGCATTTTTCCATGCTTGTTCGCGGGCTGCTTCAAGCCACCACCCTTTGAATTGTAAATACTGTGGTCCCTCGATAACAGTTTTACATAAATTTTCCCAATCGGTAGGAATCAGATTATTTTCTCCTGCCACAGTTCCAATCAGTCCAATAACAAAAGGAGATTGTGGTCCATAATTTTGAATTGCCTGTTTTAGTTCTTTAAAAATTTTAAAACTCAAGGTGGTATAGTTAACATTAATTCTGCCTTGAGGACATTGAGCATTAGGTGGAAAGTGCTGTCTGCTAATTGGAAAAGCATGTAAGCTCTGCAGAGGCTGAGGACGATCATCAAAATCAGGAGGGGGAGGAAAATCATCATCCTCGTCATCATCATAATGTGAAGCAGGGAAAGTAAAAGTGTGACATCAAGGAGGACCCGGACCAGGAGACACCGTAATGGGACAGGCCTGTTTTATGTCTGGGTGAGGAGCAGCCTTTTCTGCCATATGTTGTACTTGAAAAGTAAGATCCTGTACCTGTCTCTTTAACTGACTAAGCTCAGGATCTTGGTCCTCATCCTCATCAGACAAAGGCCCATCAGACAAAGGCCTGTCTGGGCAAGGAGGAGCCGTAGCTCCAGGAGGAGAGGCAGCAACAGAGCAATCCTGGTCTGGGAAATTATCATCTTCCTCAGTGTAATATTCAAAGAGTTGCAAAGCTTGATTAATAGCACTACAAAGTGACCAAAGTTGCATATTCAAAGTATCACCCTGTTGATGAGCTCCCTGCAAAGCTTTGACGACTTGTTTCCAGGCTCTACTATTTAATTGAACCTCTCTCTGGGAGCAAAACCAATAACAATGTTTTTTAATGTGAGCAAAAAGTTCCTGTAAAAGACAACCTTTGTCTTTAACACCAATAGAAAGCGAAATATCGTCACCTGCAATAGGTGACCATATTCCTGTTCAAGGGATGGGGAATTCCCCATGATAAAAACTTTCAGAGGTCCAGTGTCCGAGTTTTGAAAATTTCTAGAGGTCCTGCTTACTCTGAACAGACGCTCCCCTCTGATTTATGAAAATTCCCAGAGGTCCCGCTTACCTTGAGCGGATGCTCCCCTCTGGTTTCTCAGCAGTCGTGGGGTCTATTCAAGCCCCACGCTGGGCGCCACTTGTTGCTTTCCAACCCCCGAGGAATGACACAAGAGACACAAAAGACACTGACACACAAACTCAGATCAACCGAGAACAGCAGCAGCTGCAGCTGCAGCAGTACAGAACCCCTGCTCTCCTCCTTTATTTAACTTATGTAGTTTTTATCTTTATTACTCCCCTTGCTGGAAACCTTTTCCCAGCCATTCTCCTCCGACTATGTCCTCCTCCTACTCAGGCCAGCTTGGCACCTGCAGACAAGTTGTTGATGTCTTGTTTGCAAGATAATCAGCCCGTCCAGCTTTGTCTGCATGAGCTGGATGTCCTTTCGGAGCAGTCATGCTGGAACGTTTCCTACACACTACGCTATATGCACACCTGGAGGTCATATCATATTGAATAACAACTGTAATTTAAATTGAAAACTAGACTGAGTTCAAGAAAAACTTGGGGCTCAAGACCAAGGAAATCTAACGAAAGCTTCACAGGACTTCTGGAGGAACTGGATTATTTAGATTTAAAACATGTCTCCTTTAAAGTGCTTGTCATCACTTTTAATTTAACCACAATGGGAAGAAGGCAAGATGGCAACTGGAGAGGAGGTCACTAAAGCCTCTCCCAGAAAACACAATTGAACAGCCACCCAGGAGCCAAGAAAGAGGACCCTGAGTGACAAAACGGCTGTTGAGAAATCCACAAATCACAAGTAAACAACCTGAAGGTTGGAGAGAAGGGGGCTGGTGGGGAGAGGGAAGGAAGTAGAGACTGCAACAGGACACAATCGCTGATGACTACTCAGAGTGGCACAGTTCGTGGGAGGGGAAAGATCATGGGGGAGCTGGGCTTTGGAGCTGCATGCTGGGGAAGGAGTTTGGGAGGCAGCCTCTGGAACTTCTAGTGGTAGAAGGGCTGAGCGAGGACTCTGAACTACAAAGATGACACCCCAGCTCTAGGCCCCCTGGAGACCTACACAGGGCTGCAGTTCCTGTTCCCAGCCCGCTGCAAAGGCGACCCTGCTGTCTCAGGTCAGGCCTACAGCTTTGGACTTACGGAGCGTGCACTTCCTCATGCACCCCAGGGTTCTGAAAGCCGTGTGAGCCTGTACACAGCCAGATGCTGAATCAGGGCTAGGAAGAAAGACTGATTTGACAGCATTCATTGGAGCCAGAAGAAACAAGCCTCAGACCAGCTTCCCCAGCAAAGGGCAGAAGGCAGAGCAGCCCTTGGAGCGCCTTTTGTTGGCCTCTCCCCAGGATATATGCACATAGCCTCCAAACACAGGAGGAGATCAGAAACAAGAAATAAACAATCCCCTCTCTCCCAAAACTTTACCCCCAGTGCCACCTACTGTCTGCCCTACAGCAAGACACCACAAAAGCAATAATCTGGGCACTGAACATAAAGCCCTCATGTCAAAGAGGAAGAACCCAGTGGACAGGATGAATTCCTTAAAAACTAAAACTCCTCAGGAAGGACATGAAATTTATCCAGAAGACAGCTTCTTAAACCTGGAAGGGTCTGATTTAAGTGACAGAGAATTTAAAGCAGCCATTCTAAAGGCTGTGAGAGAAATGAAAATATACTGGCAGAACACCATAGCTGAGATAAATAACATAAAAAAGGATATAAACTACATAAAAAAGGAACTCTGTGAACAAAAAGAACAATTTAACAAAGAAATTCAAAACATAAGAAAGATTGAGACAGAAATGCAAGAAATAAATAATACGATAAAAAAAGTGAGAAATGAAATAAATGCCATAGGAAACAGGACCAACGAGATGGAGGAAAGAATTAGTGATATTGAAGATCAGAACATGGAAACAGCTCAGAAAGAGGAAGAGAGGGAATACAGAACCAAAGGTACTGAAATAACTCTGCAAGAACTATCCGACTCCATGAGACAAAACAACATCAGGGGGCAGAGCAATCTACAGAGAGCATACTCAAACAAATCGTAGATGAGAACTATCCAAACCAATGGAAAGACCTGGAACCCCAAGTTCAAGAAGAAAACAGGTTCCCTAGATACCTAGACCCTAATAGATCTTCTCCAAGACACATGGTACTAAAGATCTCCAAAACTAAAGACAAAGAGACAATTCTCAAGGCTGCCAGGGAAAAAGAACTATAACCTTTACAGGAAAACCCATCAGGCTGGCATCAGATTTCTCAGCAGAAAGTCTGCAAGCCAGGAGAGAGTTGAATCCAATATTCAAAAATTTAAAAGAGAGAAACTTCCAGCCAAGAATAAATTATCCAGCAAAATTATCTTTCAGCTATGAAGGTGGAATAAAGACCTTCTCAGACACACAGAAGCTGAGGGAATTTGCCAGAATGAGGCCAGCACTCCAAGAAATACTGAAGGAGGCTCTTCGACCTGAAACAAAACATCAGGAAAAATGGAACAAAGTTGGGGAAACAAGAGAGAAACAAAAATAAATAAACAAACAAAACAAAAACAAAGAAAGAAATAAGTAATGGTCACAGGAAATCCTCACATATCGATCGTCACTCCAAATGTTAATGGACTGACCTCACTGATAAAAAGACACAGAGTAGTAGACTGGATTAAAAAACAGAATGAATCCATATGCTGTCTCCAAGAAACACACCTCAGCCATAAGGACAAACACAGACTCAAAGTGAAAGGATGGGATATAATACTCCAAGCAAATGGTAACCAGAGAAAAGCAGGAGTGACCATACTGATATCTGATGAAATAAACTTCAAGTTAAAAAAGATAGTAAAAGACAAAGATGGACATTACATAATGATAAAAGGCACAATGCAAGAACAAGAAGAGTTGACACTAATCAACATATATGCCACCAATCAGGATACACCAAAATATACAAAGAAACTACTAACAGACTTGAAAGGAGAAACTGATGAATACACAATCATAGTGGCAGACTTAAACACCCCATTAACAACCATGGACAGAATATCCAAACAGAAAATAAATAAGGAAATATCAGCTCTAAATGACACATTACAGCAATTAGACATAATTGACATGTATAGGACACTTCATCCAGCAAAAACATACTATTCCTTCTTTTCAAGTGCACATGGAACATTCTTAAGTATAGACCACATGCTGGGACACAAAAGTAGGCTCAGCAAATTTAAGAAGATCAGAATCATACCAAGTGTCTTCTCAGACCACAAAGCTTTGAAATTGGAGATCAACTGTAAAGGGAAAGCAGGAAAAAACCACATATACATGGAGATTAAACAACAGCTTATTAAAAAAAACTGGATAAAAGAACAAATAAAAGATGAGATTAAAAAATATATAGAAACTAATGACAATGAAAATACAATGTATCAGAATTCTTGGGACACAGCGAAAGCAGTAATAAGAGGGAAATTTATATCATTACAGGCCTATCTTAAGAAACAAGAAAAATCACAAGCAAATATCTTAGCATCCCATCTTAAAGAACTAGAAAAAGAAGAGCAAACAGAACCCAAGGTCAGCAGAAGGGAAGAAATAATAAAAATTAAAGCAGAGCTAAACCAATTAGAGAACAGAAGGACAATAGAAAAAACTTAACATAACAAACAGCTGGTTCTTTGAGAAAGTCAACAAAATTGACAAACCCCTGGCGAGACTAATCAAAGGATGAAAGGAAAGGACACAAATATCCAAAATTACAAATGAAAGGGGAGAAATTATCACTGATACCACAGAAATACAAAGGATTATAAGAAAATATTATGAAGGACTTTATGCCATGAAATTTAACACCCTAGAAGAAATGGACAAGTTTCTAGAAACTTATAGCCTACCAAGACTGAACCAAGAAGAACTGGATAATCTAAATAGACCAATCAATAGCAACAAGATTGAAATGACTATTCATAACCTCTCTAAAGGCAAAAGCCATGGACCAGATGATTTCACCAACGAGTTCTACCGAGCATTCAAAGAACAATTAATGCCTATCCTCGTCAGACTCTTCCAAAAAATTGAAGAGGAAGGATACTTACTAACTCATTCTATGAGGCCAACATTACCCTAATACCAAACCCTGGCAAAGACAACACAAAAAAAGAAAACTATAGACCAATATCTCTGATGAACACAGATGCAAAAATCCTGAATGAAATATTAGCAAATAGAACACAATAATGCATCAAAAAGATCATACATCATGATCAAGTGGGATTCATCCCGGGAGCACAAGGATGGTTCAACATATGAAAATCAATCAATGTGATACACCACATAAACAAAATCAAAGATAAAGACCATATGGTTTCAAATCAATTGATGCAGAAAAAGCTTTTGACAAAGTACAACATCCATTTATGATCAAAACACTAAATAAAATAGGTATAGAAGGAAAGTATCTCAACATAATAAAGGTCATATATGACAGACACTCACCTAAAATCATACTGAATGGGGAAAAGCTGAAGCCTATTCCCCTAAATCAGGAACAAGACAGGGATGCCCCCTGTCACCACAGTTATTTAACATACTATTGGAAGTTCTAGCCACAGCAATCAGGCAAAAGAAAGGAATGAAAGGTATCTGAATTGGGAAAGAAGAGGTCAAATTGTCACTATTTGCGGATGACGTGATAGTTAATGTAAAAAATTCCAAAGATTCCACCAGGAAAATATTAGAAACAATTACCAAATATAGTAAAGTCCCAGGATACAAAATCAATGTACAAAAATCAACAGCATTCCTTTATACAAACAATGAATCCTCAGAAAAAGAAATGAGGGAGTCAATTACTTTTGCTATCATAACAAAAAGAATGAATTACCTGGAAATTAACAAAGAACGTGACAGACCTATACACAGAAAACTATAATAGAATTTTGAAAGAAACGGGAGCAGACCTTAACAGGTGAAAAAATATCCCCGGTTCATGGATAGAAAGACTTAACATTGTTAAAATGGCCATTCTGCCCAAAGCAATCTACAAATTTAATGCGATACCCATCAAAATCCCTCAATCATACTTTCGTGAAATAGATAAAAGAATTATTAGATTTATATAGGACCATAAAAGACCTAGAATTGCCAGGCAATACTACATAAAAAGAATAAGGTTGGTGGCATTACACTTCTGACTTCTATTTATATTACAAAGCATCAATAGTCAAAACAGCTTGGTACTGGCAGAACAAGAGAAATATAGACCAATGGAATAGAAATGAAAAACCCAGAAATAAACCCACAAATTTATGGATAAATAATTTTTGATAAAGGAGCAAAAAACATACAATGGGGAAAAGACAGCCTCTTTAGTAGTGGTGCTGGGAAAACTGGAAAAACATACGCAAAAGAATGAATCTGAGCTGTAAACTCTCTCCATAAACAAAAATTAACTCAAAATGGATTAAAGACCTTCATATCAGACCTGCAACAACAAACTGTATAGAAGAAAACACTGGTACTAAATTCATAGACCTAGGACTCAAGGAAGACTTCATGAACCTGTTCTCATAGGCAAGGGAAATAAAAGCAAAAATAAATGAATGAGACCATATCAAACTAAAAAGCTTCGGCACATCAAAAGAAAGCATCAATCAACAAGGCAAAAAGACAGGAAATGAATGGGAGAAAATATTGCAAATAATGCATCAGATAAGGGTCTAATATCTAAAATATATAAAGAACTAGTAAGACTTAACAACAAAAAAAGAAACAACCCAATTGAAAAGTGGGCAGAAGAACTAAAAAGACACTTCTCCCACGAAGAAATACAAATGGCCAGCAGACATATGAAAAAATGCTCATCCTCATTAGCTATCAGGGAAACGCAAATCAAAACCACAATGAGATCCCACCTCACACCTGTGAGAATGGCTGTTATCAACAAGACAAGGAATAACAAGTGCTGGAGAGGATGTGGGGAGAAAGGAACTCTGGTACACTGCTGGTGGGAGTGCAAACTGGTACAACCACTGTGGAAGGCAGTGTGGAGGTTCCTCAGAAAATTGGGAATGGAGCTACCATTTGACCCAGCAATCTCCCTTCTGGAAATCTACTTCAAAAATTTGAAAACATTTGTCCACAATGACTTATGTACCCCAATGTTCATCGCAGCGCTGTTCACAGTGGCCAAAACATGGAAACAACCAAAGGTCCCTGCGACAGATGACTGGATAAAGAAGCTGTGGTACATATACACAATGGAATATTACTCAGCTGTAAGAAAAGATGAAATATTGCCATTTGCAACAAAATGGATGGACCTGTAGATCATCATGCTTAGTGAAATAAGCCAGACAGAAAAAAACAAAAACCTATGACGTCACTCATATACGGAATATAAAACTGAGAGCAACAAAGACAAAAGAAATGAACAAACAACCAACCCATGGACACAATCAATACTTTAATGTTTATTTAGAGATGAGTGGGTCAGGGAGGGGAGAAAGGGGATTAGGTGGGAGAGGAGGGAGGAAGCTAAATTCAAGGCAATGGAAAGAAAAGTCAAACTGGGTGGTGAACTTATTATACATCAAGGTGACAATGCACCGTAGACTTGCACACGTAAAACTTCTGCAAACCTTGCTAATAGATGTCACCGAAACAAGCTTAACAATAAAATGAATTTTAAAAAAATGAAAAATTAAAAATTAAAAAAAAATTAATTGAAAACTAAACGGATTCAAACAGTAAAATAGAATACTCTAGCCGTTAAAACAAAGAAAAGTTTTAAACCATTTTAAGATCGGGGCACGGGGGGGCCATGCTCCACAGGCACTGCGGCATGCTTCCTGACAGTCACTGGAGACATCCTGTGACATATGGAGAAACTGAGTCTCAGACACGCCCAAACATGTTCCCAAGGGCACACACACCCATGTGACGTTCGGACTCTCTCACATGACCCAACGCACCACTGACGACCGTACCGGCCTGCGCGCACTCGCCCCACACGGACGCAGGGGCTCTGTCTCAGCAGACTCGTGCACTCAGTGACCATCAGAACCACACACTCAAGTTTGGGCACCGTCTCCCATGAGAAAATCAAAGCTGCGTGGGGTACTGACGAACACGCCATTTCTACAAACAGCTTTCCTTTCCCACGCGGACATGTGAAGCTGATCTGGAGACCCAAATGTTACTTCTTAGGGCCACACAGCCCGAAGCCTCGGGAGACAGTGACACACTGCAAACAAAACAGGATGTAACATACACTCAAAAGCAATTTTGACGATTTGGGTAACCAATGTCAGTCAAATAAATTTAATTTTGTTAAAAAAGTTGGTGTGAACTCAGCTCTGTGCCCTCAAAGATGGGGTCGTGGCTTGCACTCCCCAATCCGCACAGCTGTGGGTGGGCTTTGGGAGTGCCACTTTGCATGGCCCGGGGTAGAAGGAGAGCACGCGGCACCTCAAAGAGCACCTTAGGGAGCTCATGTTGGAAAAGAAAGTCCAGGTAGGGGACCCCCGGCAGTTCGCTACCTCACTTCCTGACAACGGAGCCCAACAGAACTTGGAACCCCGTGAGCAGGAGGTGACCTCGAGAGGAGGCCTTACCCAGCTCACTTGGCTGGACACAGTCTCGAGGAGGACATGTTCAGCTGCTGTCTCCCCATGTCCCGAGGCCGTGGCCTCAGGCCACCCAAAACTGGAAGCCTTTCCCAAGGGGACCGACGTTGGCTCAGGCCTAAACCCGGACGCCTCTGGCCCTTTGGCCAGAAGGACCAACAGGTAACACGGGGAGTCCCAGGGTCTCTGAGTTCAGGCCCAGCCACCCCTCTCGGCACCCCCGCACAGCCCTGTGTCCCCCGCCTGGGTGTGGAAGGTGGGGGTTCACGTAGGGAGGGCCCGCTCCAAGCAAGAGCAGGCTGAGCAGGGCTCCAAAGCCTGGTGGGCCAGTCCATACTCACACCCCAGTCAAGGCTGACTCACGGGAACGTGGAATACAGGGAAGTTCCCCTCTTTCCCCCCACTTTATCCCGAGTCCCAAAGGGGAATCTCATTGGACCTGGGTCAAGGTCTCTGCAGACCCGGGTCGGGGCTTGATCTGGGGTCACAAGGCTGAGTGGGCAGAGGAAGCAGCGACTAGGGCTGGGCAGGGCTCGGATGCCTCCCGACTAGCCGTCGGTCACTTTCATTGCAGAGACCCAGCCAGGAGATCGGCGAGGAGCCGGTTCGTGGGGACAGGCACCCCACCTCTCTGAGTGAGGGGCGGCTCTGCCAGGCCCCCGCGACGCAGCCAAGGGTCAACGTGTCGCTCAGCGTTTCGGCTCCCCTTCTACAACACCAGGTCCACCCTCAGCCAACTGGGCCGACGGACCTGGAGCCCTCGTGGGCAAAGCCCGAGGCTCTCCCTCCGGCTCAGGCGCCAGAACCGGCTTGGGCTTCAGGGCCCGCGCATCCCGAGGAGCCTGATGCAGGTGCTGAAGCCAGTGCAGAAGCAGAGGCCACACCC
>PVJL010017862.1:0-17207 GCA_004026885.1 Lyroderma lyra
GAACTACACCTCCCGAAAGGGAGGCCCGTGGGACCATGGAATGGTCTCTGCGGCCTGGGGCTCATAGACTGTTCCTTGAGAACTTCAGGGGTCACTCTTTCAGCGGGGAATCAGGCTAGATGGGGAAAGGATTAAGCAGAGAAAACGTCTTGAGGACCATTTTGTCACCACCAAGATTGTTCCCTCCACTCACCCTGTCTTATCCCTTCAGCCCTTCTGGGCCCTGTGCCCTCTTCTCCCTCGGTGGCCAATCCCACCATGCATGCTCTTACTCTGGCCTTCATCCCCACTACCCAGGACCCCTGTGACTGTCTCCCACACACCCCTGAGGTCCATCCACCTCTCTGCAGCCAGGTGACTTTCCTGAAGCACAAGTCAGACCTGGTTTCTTTCCAGCCTAAAGGTGGCCATGGCACCCCAGCCTGGCACTGCAGCCCCACCTCCCTTCTGGTTCATTCCTCATCCTCAACCAGTTGTCACCGAGCAACTGAGAACTGTGTGAGTCCCATGTCCTCCAGCCCAGTTGAGGCTGTTTCTTCCACACGGACTGAGTTCGTTGCACCCCACGGTTCATCTCCGAGTCTGCCTGATATCTCTCCTTCCCTTCCCCGCCCCCTGACCATTGTGTACTGACCTTTATCTCCCATGACAGGTGTAATCATTTCTTTTTGCTGCTGTAACAAATGACCACAAACCTAGTGGCTTAACAACAACACAAATTTATTCTCTTACAGTTTTGGAATTCAGGAGTCCAAAATCAGTCTCACTGGGCTACACAGTCAAGGTGTCAGCAGGGCTGGTTCCTTCTGAGGGCCCATTATTCAACCTACCTGTTCAGGCCACTCTTCAGTAGGTAAGGTCCAATCCATGCTTTCACGGTGCAAGGGGACGGGTCTTTATTTTCCTAAGCCACAACGACCTTTACCAAGGTTCCAACCTGTATTATTTTATTCCACTCCACCAGGAAATACTCCAGTCCTTAGTGGACACCGACTGGATGTCCTACAAATTCAACTCAATTCTGACACTGTCTACCTGGAGATGGCATCAGGGACTACCAAAAGGGCTCAGTCCTACAAGACTGCCCCCTGTCCTCAGACCCAGATTACAAGTCCCAGGTTGTCACCTGGGCTTCTAACCGACTGGCTATGCCTTGGAGATTCCCACGACCCCCTTCTCGGGTGTGACCAATTTGCTAGGCCAGCTCACAGAACTCAGAGAAACAGTTACTGACATCTACCAGCTTTTTGTAAAAGAGATACAGCTCAGGAACAGGCAGACGGAAGAGATGCACACGGCAGGGGGAGGGCTCAGAGCTTCCGTGGCCTCCCTGAGCCTGCCACTCCCCGCGTCTCCACATGCCCACAGCCCAGAGCCCATCTTCTCCTGTTGTTCCATGGTTTCTGTAGAGCTTAATCTGTAGCACCCCTTCCCGGAGGGCGGCGGGTGGGTCTGGAAGTTCCCAGCCTCTCATCACTTGGTCTTTCTGGTAACCAGCCCCATCCTGAGGCTATTCAGGGGCCACACTCTAAGTCACCTCATGAGACTACAGTCAGTTGTGCTCAAAAGGGACTCCTAACAAATGACAAGACATTCGTAATACTCAAATTCCCAAGGGTTTTAGGAGCTTTGTGTCAGAAAGCAGAACGAAGACCAAATCTATTCCTTTTTACACCACAGGCACCAACCAAGGTGGTCGGCGAGAAGTTGACCATGGACTTCCCCTCAGACACAGGAAACTTGATCAAGTGAAGCCAAGTTTATTAGCCATCTTGCAGTAGGGAGGATCCCCCTCCACAGGCTCTCAGCAGTGTCCAAACGGGCGGATCAGGGAGGGGCACTGCCAGGATCTGAGGGCCTGTGCTTGCTTAGAGGGCAGAGAACTGGCTGAGATTGAGAAAATGGACAGTTTGGGATTGGACAGCAAAGGGACGTGGGCATCCTCACGTGCATCTTGATGACCTGGTTGTTAGTAAACTGTTTAATTAGTTCACAGTCTTACCATTCCTGGAACAATTAACTAAGTCATTTTCTAAGTCTCCGGCTTAGAGGTGGGGAATTGTCTTAGTTTGATTTCTCACTTCACAAAGAAATTCAGCTGCATAACAAGGTCACTGCCTGGTGCTGTCCCTGCCTCCCTGCTGTGCACGCCCCCCCCCCCCCCCCCCCCCCCCCCCCACTCCACCGAGAGGGGCAGCAGGGACCAGAAACACCCTGCCCAGCTACGTCCCACTGTCAGGATCTCCGCCAAGCTCTGAGTCCTCCAGTGTTCCTTAAGGCTGTCCCTCTGCGGTCCCAGCTCCTCCTCAGGGGCCCTGCGTGGCCTGGCCTGTGACCTCCCCAGGCAGGGCCACTACCCACTTCAGCCCTCGATGACCACAAAGCCAATCCCACATCTCATGCAAACTAGCCCTGTCCTGCCAGCGGCCCAGCAGGCATTCTCAGACCTCTGGTGGGCAGCTTGTTAGAAGGCAGATTCCCGAGCCCTGTGCCCAGACACCCTGCCTCCGGGAATCTGCTTAAATCAGTGCTTCGGTCATTGTTCAGCTCCGGGGGATTTTTCTGACCACACGTTGAGAAAGACGGACCAGAACTGCTCAAATGAACATGTGTGTGGAAGTTCATTAGAGGCTCTTCATTGGGCCCCCAGGCAAGGGAGCCTCAGACCCCCCAAAGGCTGCCACTCCTCCTGCCGGTGGGAAGGGGAGAGTTACCCATTTATTACTTTTTCTTATGCACATGCTCTCGGCAAAACAGAACACAGGGTAACTTCTCCCTTAAAGTAGCAACAGGACACACTGCAGAATTATGATTGCCCCTTGCCCTCGGGCAAAGCAGTTACACCTCGGGCACACCTGCTACCCGCCCCCTCCTTCTCAGCAAGCAGACCGCGCCCACACACCAGGCCTAACATTTGCTGAGTGAAACGCGCTCACTCCTGCGTGGCCTGCACCTCGGCTTACTCCTCACTACTCCTTGGGGTGAGTCCGTCAGGATCGGGAGACAAGGGAACTGAGGCTCCGAAAGGGGTGCTAACTTGTCCAGTGTCTCTGGGTGGGACTCTGGTGTCGGGACTGGAGGGTTGGTATCCTCCTCCCCTTTGTCTCGTAGACCACACCCTGCCTGGGGTCCAGGGGGAGGAGCTTGCTTTGGGCCCCTCACCCCCACCCGCCCTGCCATCTGGAGCGCCAGCAGGATCCCCCGGGCCTGGCAGGCAGTGGCAGCAGGAGAAAGCTTCCCAAGAGGTTGGGTTTAGCCCAGAGATGCATTATGCATGGGATCCCCACTGAGCCCCACAGTGTATCCCTGCAGAGGGTCGCCAGCCAGCCTCACCCAGACGCTGCTCCTCATTTGCCCTCCCCCGGGCCTTTGTTGGCCCCCGTTCACTGACCCGCCCCTGCAGAAGCCCCTGGGCCCACGTTACTGTCCTCCTGTTCCATTCAGGGTGGTGTCCACAAGTACCTGTCTGGCTGTCCTGCCTGGCATTGGGTTAAAACATCCCTGAACTGCCAGCATACTCCTGAAAGGGCTACCATGGTGCCCAAATGCCCACCATGGGAGGTATGTCTCCAGGGCCTTCCAGAGACGTGCTGAGTCTAAGTGGACGGAGGTAATATATTACCTGGGAGACAGGTAATGCCACAGGTACATCCATCATTCACTGCAGCCTGTCCCTGCTTAATTCCTGAAACACCATGACTCAGGTCTCTGGAGTCCTAGTTAGCAATGCATACTCTGATGTCAGACTGCCTGCGTTCAAGTCCTGGCTTTGCCACCCACCAGGGACACTTACTTCACCCTCCGTGTCACAAAGTGATCATGAAAGGCATGGCACCTACCTTGCAGGATTACACATCAAGCACTCCGACCAGTGCCTAGCCTGCAGTAAGCCCTCGGAGATGATGCTCCTTTGGCTGAGATGTTGCTTGACTTTTGCAAAGCTGAGCATGACCTGGGCTCCCTGCACTGCCATTCCCCAGACGTATGACCCTGGGTAGGTTAGCTCTGAACCCCAGCTTCTTTTTCTACAACCTTCCCAAGTTTCCACTCAGAATTATACTCTCTATATAATTCTCTGTGTATCTCCTCTCCCTTTCAGAGTGTTGGAGAAAGCATCAATGGGACAAGATCACGTGTCAAACTCGCATTACCATCCCCGAACTTCAGTGAGGCAGGTAGGCTTGGCATTCCTACCCCAGCTGGGGACCGTCGTGGCCGGACCAGAGAGCAGTTGTCACAAGAGCCGCACCTCCCTTCCGGGTTTGGTTAGGGGCAGTGGTTGCGCCACGAGTGTCTGAGAGCGGTCTGCACGGGACTGGTTCTGACAGGCAGGGAGAGGGAGGAGAGTCTCACGGGTCCCTCCCCCACAAAGAAGGCAGAAGGGGCCCATGAGTCCCCGGGAGGGATCAGGGCTGAGTCTGCATGTGATTTAACAGGGAATTTAGAATAAAGGGGAGTTTTCGAAAGGGCAAGGTAGTTCTGCCTGGAACAAGCCAAATGCCCTGGCCTGAGCCCTGGCAGTCATAGGATTTTCGAATTGGTATACTTCTGCTAGGTCTGCCGAGAGGAAGGGGCCTGGGTGGAGGGCTGCCTGAGGGAGGAGGTAAAGATCTGCTCGGGCCCTGGCAGCCACAGATTCTCTGGGTGGGACTCCTGGTTCCCAGGTCACCACCTCCTGAGGGTTTTGCTTGGGGTCCTCAAAGGAACACAGATGGGATTTCCGCTCAGGATTACTCCCACCTGCTCCACGCCCTGAGGCAGGAATGCCTGGATGTCCCTTCCAGGCCCCTTGATTGACCTCCTCCAGCTGCTCACCCCAGGGTCCCAAATGTGACCGATGGCACCAGCTACTGACAAAGTCAAAATCGCTGTTATGTGACTTTTCTCCCTCCCTCTCCCATTATTCCAGTAGCGCCAGCGCCGGACCCGTCCACCCGCCGCGTGCCTTCTGTCATCACTGCCTCTCCAGCCCATCACTACCACTGTCATCTTCCCACTGGACTACTGCCTGGCCTCCCACCGGGTCTCCCCACATCCTTCTGGTCTCCTGCAGTCTATACTCCCTTTGGAAGCATGAGTGACCTTCCAGGATTCTGATGAGATCCTGCCACATCCTGCTTATTACCCTCAATGGCTTCCTATTGCCCTCAGGGAGATGTCCAAACCCCTTTCCATGGCATTTAAGGTCCTGCATGGTCTTGCCACTGTCCTGGCCTTCCTCCTCATCTCTGACAGCTTCTCCCCATCACCGCCCACCGCCACCCCCAGTCTTGCCCAAACCGCTTTCTGGAGGATTCCTCTTTCCCTTTGTTGGACTCACTGCTACTAACTCTTCAGAGCTCTGCTAGACATCACCTCCTCCAAGAAGCCCTCAGACTCTTTGGAGTTTCCTGCAGCTGCTGTAACAAATGACCACAAACCTGTGGTTTAAAACAATACAAATTTACTCTCTTACAGATCTAGCGGCCAGATGTCTAAAACGGATATTAAGGGGCTAAAATCAAGGTGCTGGCAGGGCCATGTTCCCTCCGGAAGGGCCGGGGAGGGGGAGAACCTGGTCTTTGCCCTTTTCAGTTTCTGAGGTTGCCTGCATTCCTCACTTCGTGGCCTCTTCCTCGGGCCGCTCTCACCTATTGTTTCTGTCATCATGTCTCCCCCCTCTCTATGACCCTCCTGACCCCCGCTTATAAGGACCCTGTGATTACATTGGGCCCAGCCAGATAATCCAGGATAATCTTCCCATCCCAAGATCCTTAACTTAATCACACCATGAAGGCTCTTTTGTAACATAAGGTAACATCCCCGGGTTCTGGGGATGAGGATGTGGACATTTTGGGGGGGCCATGGTTCAGCCTACTACATCCCTCTCTTTCCAGAGATGAGGCACCTCTTTTTTGTGTTTACACAGCCCCCCAAGATCTCTCTTTATTGAGCACATCCACCTGCATGTAACTCTTGGTTTCCTTGTTTGACCCCCCTGCCAGGTTGAGCTGCAGGAACTAGGCTGTCCTCTGCCCCAGGGCCCGGCCCAGTGCCTCACGGGTAAGCAGTGCTCACTGAGTGTTTGCTGAGTGAATGACTGGCTACTGCTCTGGCTTCTTCAGTCACTCAGCCAACGGCAGGAAGTCCAGCCTGTGGGCAAACGCCACGCACCCTGGTTGGGGAGCCAGCCTCCCTCGTCCCAACTCTCCGCTCCTAGGAGCAGAGACCCCAGCAAGCCGCTGGGCTGGGAGCGCTGCTTGAGCAAAGGTCTGGATGTTGTCATCGGAGGGACTATGAGGAGGAATGGGGGAGAGGCAAAGCACGTTTGGAGGGCTTCCAGTGTGTGCAGGGGCAGTGTGCAGTGTGTGTGCACGTGTGTGCGTGTGTGTGTGTGTGCGCGCGTGCGCGCATGCATGCGGGGGGAGCTCCAGCCATCTGGTGCTGAAAAGACTGGAGACTCATAGGCACACACTCTGCACACAACCTCCCTCTGATGGAGTCGTCACAGAGGCAACAGATGCGTCTGCTTGCCCAGCGACAGGTCCTGTCTCCCCCATCCTTCCTATGGCCATGGCTGCCCTTGGGAGCTTCATGTCCTTCCTGGATTGCTCCAGTGCATAGATGGAACCAGATTCCCTGTGTCCAAGTACCAAGGACAATGGAAGAAAGAGGCTGCTTTTGTGATTGCTGTGCCCCAGCTGTGGAGTCAGCCTCAGGAGAAAGGAGGGCCCAGGGGGTCCAGCTGAGATGAGGGGAGCAAGCGGTGTTTCTGTCCCGGTGCCTCCTGAGCCTTTCTCCTTTTCTACTTTTACTGACGTGACGCAGGAAGAACACGAGCCTGGGAATCAGGAGACGGGGTGTCATGGGCTGGATGTGTTGCTCACTTGCTGAGTGTTACCAGCAAAGGACTTCTCCCTGGTTCTCAGTTTCCCTGTCTGTGAGAGGAGAGTTGCGGCCAGCTGACCGCCAAGGCCTCTTCTGGGCCTGACATTCTGTGATTCTAGAACCCCAGGGCAGAGGGGCAGACATCAGCCCCAAGTTCCAGCCAGGTCTCTGCCCCGCACCCTCTTCCCCAGGCCTGCAGCATAAGGTCTTGGTCGGGGTGGGGGCGGGGATGGGAAGGAGGGCCATTCCGTTCTGGGCCTCACAGTCACGAGAGTTCCCAAATCTAGACTTCGGATGCCATACCAAAAGATGTTACAGTCACTGTCATGTTTTATAAGTGAAAAAGCATTCATCTGTAATCATAGCACTTAAAACAAGCTGTTGTCTTTGTCATTTTTCATTTTCAAATATACCTTGGTCTAAAGATGTGGGAGTAGCCCAGGCCTCCGTCCACCTGGGAGGGCCCCTGGCCCCACGGCTCCAGTGGACTGGGCTGCTCACTGTCCCTCCCAGGGGGTGTGAGAGTCTGGGCTGCCTGGAGACCACACAGGACCGTCAGAGGGAGTAAGGTGGCCAGTTGAGCCCCATGTCTCTGGGGGTAGGGGGCAAGTTTTGAGGTCAGAAAGAGTCTGGGGAGGCAGAGTTGGGGGAGAGCTGGCCAGTCCTGTCTCTACTCTTCCCACTCCTGGGAATAAGAGCCTTGGGTGACACTGCCTTGTATGCAGTCCTTGAGGGGACATGGGGTTAAGGATCTCCTAGATGGGACGAGCCACCTCTAGTGCCAGGCTGCGCCTTGAGCCTGCAAGGAGAGCCCCTGAGGCTCATGTGCTGACTCTCCCAATCCTCAGACCCCCGAGAGTAAGGAACTTGGTGGTTTGGGCTAGCATCCGACACAACCAGAGAATGAGTCCTGGAGAGCATCCTGGCTCTGTGCCCTCTGAGCTACCACTTTTCTTTTAAATTTGTTTCAGGTGTACAGAAGGTTTGCTCTGAGACAGCACCACCTGCTGGCCATTTGGGGAATGACCCTCATCCTTTCTCAGGCGACTCGGGAATCCCAGAACTCCGTGGTAATGGAAAAACGGTGGTTGTCAAAATATACCTGTTGACCCTTGCTTTGCACCTGGATCATTTCATTAAAATTTACAATAAAGCATATGAGATAGGTGCTATTGTGTTCTAATTTTACAGATTATGAAAGGAGGTTAGATAACCTTCCTAATTTGGTCAGGGGTGGGGCCGAAATTCAATGCTGCCGTTCTGACTCGGTGGCCGCTCACGTCACCAACTAGCCCTTCAGAGGGGGACTTTTCAGAAGAGGTCCTGAGGCCCAGGTTGGTGACTTGCCAAGGACAGACACATGGCAAGTCATCGACAAAGTTGGGAAAGAACCTAAATGAACTAGAAGGAGCATTACATCCCAGGGGGCTCCTCCAAGCTCGCTTTGGGGCTTGTCTGAGCAACTCTGCATTTTCACATTAGCAAGAAAGAAGCAGCTTCAAATCTGCCTCAGGCAAGAGCGCTTCTCCCCGGAGAACCCTCCGCTCCAAGCAGACCTGGGACTCGGCATCTCCTCTGTCCACCTCTTGGCAGGCTCTGCCTTCTCCCAGGTCTGCAAACCTACCAAATGTAGTTTGCACCCTGCAGGAAGCCCAAAGCAGGCAGCCTACCAAGACTGAGAGGAGCTACGTTAGTTGCCCATGTCCACCAGCAGTTTCATGGAGGAGCTGGGACTAGAATGGACCCAATTACCAGCCCAGGGCGTTTCCCATTCCATCCTCCCTGTGGCCCCTTCACCCTGCCTCACAGAAGGCCTGAGCTGGTTCAGCCAGAGGCCAGAGCAGGAGGAGGGAGCGAAGGGGCGGGAAGTCCTTGCTCAGGACAGCAGGAGAGGTTTTGCTGCATCGGCTGCGAAGATGAAGACCATCCTCAGCCATCAGACTGTGGACATTCAGAAAAGGTGGACATCACTCTTAAGGCACGCATTTACTGTGAAGGGCCCCAGATGCACCCTGCGGAGGGGCTTCAATCGGTATAGAACTCAGTTTCCTTGGAAAGCAAAAGAAGAGGCCGTGGGTTGACAAATGGTGGGGACCTGGGCACTGTTTGCACTATCTGTAATCATGTACAGAACACGATCAAGGGTGTTACACTGGGCTTCTGTTACAAGATGAGGCCTGGGTATGCTGACTTCCCCATCATCGTTGTTATTCAGGAATATGAATTGAAATCCAAAATTTCTTGGGTGAAAAAGACATCCTCTGGGTTCAGATGAGGTCAGGCGTTGCTTGTTCAGTATCTCAAGCCCAGAAAAATGAGTTAATTCTTGAAGGAAATGACATTGAACTTGTATCAAATCCAGCTAAGATGATTCAACAAGCCACAGCAGTTAAAAACAAGGATATCAGAAAATTTGGGGATGGCATCTACATTTCTGGAAAGAAATAGTTCAGCAGGCCGATGAATAAGATCTAAGTTATCTAGCCACAGAAATAGCAAGATGTCAGATGATTGCTCAGACTTATTTATGATATTTAAAAGATGCAATAAAGGCCATGTATTGGGGGAAAAAAATAAGACAGCAGGAGGTTTCGGTGTCACAGAGCAGATACATGAAAACAACCAAGCAACCAATAAGAAGACAAAAGTTCTAGATACAAAGTGCCATTAACAAAGATTGACAGATTAACAAGTGCTAAACCAAATTCTCAGAAAGCTGAGCCCTACACAGCAAGATGCCCTCAGTGGGGTGACATCAATGACACCACATGTAATATATCAACATACTGACAGTGTTTATTTCTGGATAGTATCATTGTAAGTGAGTTTTCTTCTCCTTGATTATATGTAATTTCTCATTTTTCTGCAAAGACTTTGCATTGCTCATGTAATAAGACAAAAAGTGATTTTTAAAAAGGAGCAAAGAAGAGAATATCTTTGTGATTTGGGGAAAGGGAGGAAGAATTTCTTAAGCAAACTACAAAAAGCATAAAAACAAAAGATTAGAAAGTTAAACTAAAAACATTTGCCATGCATATAACAGAATAACTCCTACCAATTGTTAAGAAAAAGATAAATAATCCAATATAAAAATGGGCTCAGAAATATGAACAGGTAAGTTCCCCAAGAGGAAATCCAAGTCATTGATAAACACATGAAAAGGTGTCCAACCTCACTGGTTGTACCATTTCTCATTTGTCATGTTGGCAAAAATGGCAATCTGAATGCATTGAGTATTGGTAACGATTTGGAGACACGAATACTCTCGCGTGCTGCCGGAAGGACTGGAAATTAGTAAGGCCACTTGGAGAGCATGTTGGCCATAGTGGTCAATTTGAGAATGCCCATAGCAGCTTCATTTTGAGATAGACCCCCAGAGAAACATATAGAGAGTCACAGGGAGATGCATGTGCCATGGTGTGCTGGGGCCAACTTGTGCTGGCTCACAAGACATGGCTATGATCAGCTCTCCTCAAGGTTGTATTCAGTGTCGTCATGTCAGTAGCCTGAAATCAGTCAAGGAGAGAATATTTAAACCATGGAAATGAGCAAACCACTGCAAATATGTTCTTCACGGCTTTGATTAAAAAAAAATGGCTAATCTACCTGTTCATTAATGAATAAAATGTGGTATATTTATTCTATGAAATAGTGTACAGAAGTTAAAAGAATTAGATGGACTGATCTAAGAACCATACTGCTAAGCTAAAAAAAAAAAAAAAAAGAAGAAAGAAAGAAAAGAAACAAGTGACAATAAAGTGTTCAATAGGATATGGTTATGTAGATTTAAACCAATGATCAATAGTATTTATGGAACATATGTCTGTATTTTAAATGGACTGGAAGAATAAACACCAGATTCATTGTAGTGGTTGCCTTTGGGGAGAGGATAGTGAGAGGAAGGAAACAGAGGACTTTATTTGAGGCTTTTTGTTTCTTTTATTTACTAAAATAATGCTGACAAAATATTAACAACTGTCATCATAAATGGTGGGGTTGCGCACGTTTGTGATGGTCTCTGCATTTCCTATATTTTTAGAATAAAGAAAGCAACACTGTGAACTTTCTTGCTCTATTTTTGGTTACTGAGGCTATAAATACGGATGCAGTTGACCCACAGACGCTCTTTATGAGGAGCTAGAATTCCAGGAGCAGTGGATGTCTCCATCTGATTTGTCTTTATCTTAGGGACACTAAGGAATCAGGTTGCTCTTTTCGCATTGGTTGCTAGGAAGCTCAGTGGCAGATATTTGACCTGTCTCTAGCAATTACACCGGACCTCCTAGTTAGCATTTTTTTATTACCTTTTTTTAAAGCATCACTTTCCCTTTGCTGTGATTTCTGCATTTATTTGTTTGATAATTTTTAAACTTCATGTGTATTGTATTTCATCTTATAAACTGATTTGAGTCTTTTCTGAAGTGAGGCTGGTTATAAATTGATTTATTTTTCACATCCATCAGATAGATAACATGTGATACAACAATAAAGGGACAAAATATCCTGAATGCTTATCTAAAATATTAGCTAATATTTGTAGCTTTTTTTCTGTCCCAACCTAAAGGACAAGGTGATGGACTGGATGGGGGCAGGCAATCGCTAAAGCCAAGGACAAGATCAGTGGAGGAAAAAGTCAGCATAAGACCAGAGAAGGGCAGGAACAAGGTAGGACCAAGAGCATAACAAGGCAACATTTCGTCCTTCCTTCCTCCCTCCCTTCCTTCCTCCCTTCCTTGCTTCCCTCCCATTCATTCATTCATTAACTACTGGGCACCAGGCACTGGGTCCAAGGCAGGCAGGCTGCAGGGGAAGAGGGAAATGCACTATATGGGCAGTATAAGCGGGCAGGGCAGGAAGCCAGCAGGTGGCCCATCCAGCCGCCCCAGGCTCCAGAATGACCAAAACCAGAGCGGCCAGAGGATCTGAGCTGGAGGCGGCTGATGGCTCCACTTACACGGGACTCCCTGCAGGGCCCTGGAAACCTCAGCAGTCCTCGGGGCAGCTGAGTCAGGATCCAGTTTACAGAAACTCATTCCACACACCTGACCTGGCGCGTGGTATTGCACAGGTGAGGAAACAGAACAAACCAATGGGATGGCAGGATCTGAAAGCAAGTACTGGGAGGTCTGAGAGCAAATCCTCATATCTCTGAGCTGGGTTTCCTCATCTGCAAGATGAACACAACAATTCCCTGTCTGGCCACCCCCCTGGCAGGAAATCTGAGGGCAGAGAGAGCTGGAGCATAAGAGACAATGCATAAGAGACAATCAATAAGAGAGCAGTTAGTTGTATATTCAGAAAAGAGCCTCACATCCATTTTTTGCCCAGAGAATGGAGGGTGGCAAGCACCCTCCCCGTTGGCATTTTGCCATGGAAAATGAGTGACATGAATTGGCAAAAGAGGGCGAGCAGAGTGGGGTGAGGGCTGGGGGCATGGGCGATCCCATGCTGAGGAAATGCCAACTCTTTGGGTGGTCACCGCCCCCCCAACAGGCTTTCGGGGCCCTGGCACAGCTATGTGCACTTTCCTAACCACAACCTTGGGGCTGGGGACTGGGGCCGACTGGGCCTGAGCCCAGGAGGTGACCTCAGCTCCTGTCACACCCATGGGGTGCCCCCCACCTCCCGAACAGGCCTGCTTTACCCTGACTCTTAACCACCCCCCAACCACCACTGAATGGGACGATGGGATTTTTCTCCTCTGAGAAAGGGTGCTTTTGCCAGGACCTAAGGAAGGGGAAGCCTCTTTGGTTCCCTCAGATGCAACCTGATGGCTGCTGTTTCCCTCCCCCACTGTTACTAGCCCTTCTGCGGTCCCAAAGGGAGGAGGTAGGACTCCGGGGCTGCCCTCAGGGAGTCTCCAGGGTGGTGGGAAAGGCCACTGGGGGAACCCCATTCTTCATCTCAGCAAAGATGTGGAGAGCTGCCCCACCCACACGGGAGATGCAGCTCAGTTCACCGATTCATTCAAAGGATGGAGCCTACCGCCACACGTTCTCCAGGGAGCGGGTGGGCAGGCGGGGAGGCCACGACGTTTGGGGTCAGACAAAGGGGAGACCTGACGTTTATAGTGGCACAGGCCTTTCCATATCAATTCTACGAAATTAAACACCCGGACTGAAAAGTTAGTGGAAAAGCCAGGAAGGCTCAGAGGCAGGGTTATGTACTTGTACCTTCCTCATTTATTGAGTAGTCCCTATGTGCCAGGCACCGTAACTTTTATTTATCATAACTGCTTCAATTCTCACAACCCCACGAAGGAGGAACTATGCCTTCCATCATTTTATAGATGCAGAAAATGAGACCCAGAGCAGTTACAAAACTAGTAGGTTACTTAACCTCTCTGTGCTTCACCACCCTACGGAGTTGCCGCTCAGCCCGCGGCGTGTGCAGGGCCCTGTGCCCGGCACCAGAGGGAGCACCGAGCCCTCAACCCCGTTCTCTAAGAAGAGTTCAGGGTCAAGTTGCGGGTGTGGTGCCCTTGCCCTTGTTGCTCTTGGGATCCCCGCTCAGGTGTTCTCCCCCAGGCATTAGAGCCCCATGTTCTCTGCTCCCACTGCACGGACACAGTTCTGTACACGCATGTCACACAGTGTCCAGACTTTTGTTAACCCGGCGCTCTCCCCTAGTTAAAGGAGGAGGGCTCCTGGAGGGCACAGACTGAGTCCTAGGCATTTTGTGTCACCTGACAACTAGTTCAGAGCCTAGCAGAAGTGAGGGGCTCAGTAAATGTGTGCCAGGTGAATGGGTCAATGGATGGATTAAATGGTGACAAGTGCCACAGGTCCCCAGTCACACGCACACACACACACACACACACACACACACACACATGCACTATCTCTTAATTACTTCTCCCAATAACCTTCTGAGGAAGGCACCATCATTATCTCCCTTTTATAAGTGGGGAAACTGAGCCACAGAAAGAGGAAGCCCTTGCTCAGGTAGAGGCAGGGTGTGGACCTCGCACTCGGTGCTGGTGCCTTCCTTTCAAACACTACTCGATATAGTTGGCTGTCTGCAGTGGGGGCCGAAAGAGCTTGGGATGGCTGCTGTGGCCACCAGGGTATGGCTTGAGATGCCCCTTCAACACTCAGAGACAGGAGTGGGGAGGATATACCGCCCAGGAGGAGAGCAAGTGACCTGCCCAGCACACGGTTTGTTCTGACTGGAGGGTGCGGAGAGGTAAGGGTTGTCGTGGGGCTTCATCCCACACATCTGGGCAGCTGTTGGGAGGCTGCTGAGCAGGAGGCCACAAAGGAACACCGGACTGGCACTCATGAGAAAGATGAGGGCAGGAAGCCAACACGAGATTTCTGCAGTTGTCTTAGGGGGAGGGCTGAGAGGAGGCACTGATTCAAGAGTCCTTACAAGGGAAGGGTCTTTGGAAGCAAAGGGGAGGGTCTGTATGGGAACCACTGACTCTGCCCCTGGGAAGTTGGCCTTGCTGGCCCTAGAACTGCATTTTAGTCATTCCCACCAGCCCCTGGGATGATAGAGGAAGAAGGGGAGACAGCGAAAAGGTGGGGGGTGGGGATCCACCAGCCCCTCAGATGCTTTTAGTCTCTGTGTGTCTGCAAAGTCAGGAATGGGCTCAGACACCAAGATAAACAACTTGTTGACCTGGCGCAGGCCTAAGAAGGGTGCTGATAGTGACTGTGAATCAGCCCTAGGCTTGGGTCCAGGAGGGACGTTCCCAGCCAGGGGATGGGAGCAAGCCAGCCACTGTTCTGGAAATTTCCACGTACATTGTCCCCTCCTTTAGAGGGGAGGAAGCTGAGGGCTACAGAGGGGACATGATTTGGGTGAGGTCATTTGCCAGTGGCAGAGCCGGTGTTGGAACACACGTCCGCAGGGCCTAAGCCCAGGGGTCCCTGGGAGCGTGAGCACCTTTGGCTCCCAATGCCGCCCCCTGCTGGAAGCCTTCCTGAGTCCTCCAGTCCAGCCTGGTGCTTTTAGGATTTGCGTTGCCTTGGTAGGTGACAGTTAGTGTCCTTTGTTCGACAATAAACTCTGACAACCCAGGAGTAGTCTGGAACAAGGCATTTTTGTTAAATTGCTCGATGGTGAAGTGTTACTCAATAAATCACATACTGACCCCTGATTATCAAGTAGGCATTGGGGCTGGACGAAACTCTCCCCCATTACCCTCCTTCTTGGCACAGAGTTAGATTGTAAATCCCTGCATTCTTTGGAAGTTAAATGAAGCCACATGACTTTCCCTGACCTATGAAATGTGAGCAGAAGTGACATATGACCCTTTGGGGAATCTTTAAGAGCTAGTGTACAATTTTGGTCATGTCCTCCCTTTGCTTAGCTAACTATGGAAGCAGGCATTGAGATGGAACCTCAGATGGCCGGGTGGCTGGGTGACTACAGTGAGGGAGGTCGCCTTTCTTCTGGCCCACACTGGACGTGGAGTGTTTGCCAGAAATAAATTGTTCATTTGGGAGTTGTTGTCAGCACAGCCCAGCCTATCCTATTCTGACTGACACAGAAATGTGTTTTTGGAAGTGGGATGTTGTGGAAACAAACAATGAAAGGTGGAGCATTCATTCTCTTAGAGGCTCAGTGGCAGGCAGTGAGGAGACTGGTGCCGGGGGCTGGGAAGATGGCGACCCACACAGTAGAGAAGCATTTGGTAGAACTATTGCCCGTGGTCACTTGGAATGTATTCGAGGAAAAGAAGTTTGAAGACAGAAAGTTAATGGTGTGATTTGTTTAGGGTTGGCTGCATTTGGGGAGGCACTGCAAAAAAGTGATGAGCTCAGCAATTATGTGGTTAAGGATAGGTCAGTCTAATCCATGGGTGAGCATGGTAGGAAAGATCTAGAAGACTTGGGGTCTTCCAATTCTAGCCAAGAAAAGCGGGGAACCGGATTGACTGGCCTACCTGAAACAACTGGTTTTGAAGACACTGGACCTCAGTCAGCAAAAAACAGTGATCCCTAAGACACAACCCAGATGAGACGAATCTTATGATTGCCCCATCCTGCCGCCTTGAGAGAGTTTCTAGGCCACCATACGGGGAGAAGGATCACAGGGCAGTCTCAGCTGACTCTCTGAGTTGAGAAGACAGATCTGAAACTAGGGAGACCAAGGCAAATAGAATTCATAGGGCACAGTACTACAGAAGAGAAAGCCACACAGAGAAGGAACCCCAAAGATTCATGAAAGGTCCCCTTCAAGTCCTCAACAGAGTACTGAGACATACACACAGTAGGGGAACTGAGCCAGGGGAAGAACCACCTGAAAGGATCAGAGGAATGGTGACGGAAGCTCACGCGGGGCCAGGAATAATATTTGTTCTCCAGGGAGACTGAACGATGTCATAATTTACCGGGCTTTGGGCAAAGCACTCAGAAGGGTCTTGCTTAGTCATGGGGGATAATTAGCTCTAAATTTTGTTATTTTGATGAAAGTAAATCACCACTGGCACTATGATTAGGGTACTGACTGCAATAATATGGATTCCTTTGGGTTCAACATATTATTATCTTGTGTAATGATCCAACTCTCCCATCAGCTTTTCCTCTGTCCAAACTACTATAAAACCTTTGTTCACATTATTTGACATCACTTGGTGTGAACCCATCATGTATGTGCTATGCCTCCTCCTACTCTCACTAGCCATTAAAAATAAAATAGTACTGCTTGGGGCCAACAGGACTCTCAATTTAAATGAAAATTGGGGCCCTGAAATCACATGATGATACAATACTTAGTTATAAAATGTTTAAATAGAGTCACAATTTTCAATGTGTCGGCCACAGAACCCTGGAGTTTCCTGAGACTTTTGAGGGAGTCCACGAATTTTCCTAATAATACTAAGGCTTTAGTTTCCCTTTTTCCCATGTTGAAATTTGCACCAATGGTACAAAAGGAGGTGAGTAAAATTGCTGGTTCTTTACCATGAATCGGGGCACCCACTGTACCAGTAATCACCGATTGTGTTTTTACCACCATGCACTTGCAGTAAAAAAAAAAAGTCAGTTTTGGCTTAAGAATGTCTTTGATGAAGCAGTAAAAATTACCCATTTTATTAAATATTGAGCTTTCAGGACATGCCATTTTAGTATTCTGATCCTGTGTGACAACGTGGGGAAAATGCATCAGGCAGTTCCGCTGCATACACAGGCACGAGGGTTGTCTAGGGGAGAGGGACTTGTGTGACTGATTGAGTTGTGAGCTAAATGAAGCTTTTTATCACGGGACATCATTTTTACTTCAGAGATAGACTAGGTGTAGTTATTCAGCTTGGAGTATTTAGCAGGCTCCATTTTGAAAATGAATGAAAGGAGCTTACCCTTTCAAGGAAACATAGCTGACAATAATTATTG
>PVJL010017863.1:0-17240 GCA_004026885.1 Lyroderma lyra
TGTGTGTGTGTGTGTGTGGTGTGCGTGTGTGGTGTGTGTGTGGTGTGTGTGTGGTGTGGGTGTGCGTGTGTGTTTACTATCATACTGATTGCTGTGTTCGTGAAGGTCACTGATTCTCTTTCTCTTTTATCCAATAATGGATGTAAGATCCCAAAGAAGAACCTTTTGTTCTGGAAACGCAGCGTAAGAGGTCTGAGAAAGCCAAGATGCACATGGTGCTCAGCTTAAAAATCTCTGTAATCAATGGTAATTGGACATGATGGCATGCAACACATTTTATCTCGGAAGCTCTTTGAGAAAACTAATTACCAATTAATCTAAAAATGCAAAGCATTATTTTTCTTTTATTATCTGTGCACCCTGAACTTGACAATGTTTGTATTTAAAAGCCTGACTGGTGGAACTATCCCATGATGCTTTGGAAGTCGGGGGTGGGGGACCATGGTTTCAAATAATTCACGGAGGACAGACCACCTGTCCCTGAGATGAGACTTGTCAGATTATTCTAAGAACCGTGAGCGTCGCCCTGGGAAACGCTGCACAAATATTCAGCTGAAAGTTTGCTGAAGGAATTTCTCCCAAGTAATCACGCTCGTCAGTCTAGAGACAGGAGGCTCAGCTGCTTTGGCTGCTCCCATCAGAGCCTGCAGGGCTTCTATTCCTGGCGACTCCCTGAAACAGTGCTTTGTGGACAAGAGGCAAATTGGACTGTCCCAGCAGACGGATGAGTCATTAAGTCAGACCGGGAGCGGGGGAGTTGGGCTGAGGCTGTGGGGGTGTTTGCCCTGCTGTGTTTCTTTCCACAGGAGCAGCACAAACTGCAAGGCTTACTGGGTTTTAACTTTCATTGGAAGATATGAAAAGTAGATTCTTGTCTGAGACGAGCGTTTCTCCGCATGCCCCATGCTTCTGCCTCGTCCCGGGCAAGCCTCCCTCGGGCCGCACCTGGGGGGCTTCCTGCTCTCCCACCACACATTCCATGAGAACTGCGGCAATGTGCGGAGAGTCCTCCAACAGTCCTAGGTGTGAGGCAAACAATTAGCTGAGATTTTCCTAGAGACTGGAATTAGAAACCATACGTCTAGAACTGGATTCTCTCTCTTCCCTCCCTCTGTGCTTTCCTCCCTCCTTCCCCTCCTCATTTGTGCTAGTAGAAGCCGTGCTTGGGAGAGAACGACCGCACCAGGCAATGGCACGCCCGCAAGGCCGCAGGAGGACTTGCAAAGGAAAGCAGCCCTGCTTGCTCTGTGGACGCCTCCTTGCTGCTGTGCAGAGGGGCCTGGGCTGCACACGGGCCACACACAGGCCACACACACACTGCACACGCTCTGCACACATGCCACACACGGGCAGCACATGTGCTACACACGGGCAGCACATGGGCCGCATACACCCTGCCTCCTGCCTCTCCACAATATGAGAGAGTATGTTCTGAGTTGGAGCAGAAGTAGACTAACTCTGAAAACTGTCACTTATGCAACAAAGTTTGCTGAGTGTCTCCTGTGATCTCAGCAGTATTCTAGGTGCTAAGGATTCAGCTCTGATCAAGGCACCATCCCTGACACCACGGACCTTCTGCGCTTGTGTTGGCGAGACGCACAAAACACACAGTCGAACAAATGCTCAAATCGGAGAATGGCAGATTGTGCTAAATGTCATGAGGACCATAGAGTGGTGACGTGATAAAGACTAAACTGGGTTGGAGACGACTGTGCTGAATAGCGTGACCAGGAAAGGCCTTTCAAAGCAGGTCAATTCTGAACTGACCCTGAATTCTAATAGTAATAGGGAACTGTAACTGAGGGTGTTTTCTGTGCCAAGAAATGTTCAAAGCACTTTACTTCTGTGGATTATTTCAATGCTCTCAACAACGCCGTGAAGTTGACACCATTACCTCCATGCTCCTGCAGAAGCAGGTCAGGCAGGTTACACGCCGAGGGTCACACAGCTGGGGAGCGTGGGGGCAGCAGTGAACCCGAGCTGTCCAGCCCCAGAGTGCTTACCCACCGCGTGGCACTGCCTCGTGACAAATGCTGTAAGGAAGTGTGTCCTGGGAAGACCGCGCAAGCCCTGTGGGGCAGAGGGTAGAGCAAGCATAACGTGTCTAAGTTCGGAAAGAAGACCTCCTGCTCACAACAACTTCGGCTGGGACTGCTGAGTCATTTCCGATTCTGGCCAAACCCAAACAACTGTCCAAACAGGGCATTCTGAGACCGCTCCTCACCGTGCCCGACAGCCTGCAAAACACGTGACACAGAAGACGTCACGTGTTTTACATGATATCCGGCCTCACATAAGTGCTCCCCTAAATATTAAAGCCCCGCCGTGGTCCCCAACCACGCGGGAGCTGATAGAAGCTAATTTCGTTTCAGGAAAGCTCCTTGCAGGGTAAACACAAGCCTCAAGGAAGTCTTAACTCAGTGGTGTCCACAGTCGCCAGCACAGATCCAGCTGGCCTGCAGGCAACGAGCACGCCCATTGCATGACCCCCCGTGGGGGCCTGCGCTGGACACAGGAGGAACCCAGAAACAAGGATGTTCTTGCCCACCTCAGGATCCCAGCTTTAAAGCTTGCACTGTAGAAAGTTCCGGTGCCTTTGTTGACACGTTGAGAATCTCCCCTTCATTACCGAAGAGCAGACAGATTTTTGGAGCCGACAAATGAGGGGAAAACCGGCCTATGTCTGACCCTCTGACCAGTGAAAACCCTCGAGTGACGTTTTCAGCAATACCTGAAGCGTTTTCCTTCTTCGTTGTGGTGAAACAAAACTGTTTCAAGGACTGACAGGACGTCAACCACAAAGAAAAGAAAAGCTTCGACAAAGTTTGTGTTGTCACCCGATGTGGGCCAGAGGAGAGCGGGGGCGGGGGCTTCCTCTGCTGACGGTCAAGGCCTCGCGGGTGTGCCCGGGGCCCAGTGAGCGTGGGGGACGGGGGCTTCCCCCTCTGAAGGCCGGGGCCTGGCCTGGCGGGTGTGCCCGGGGCCCAGTGAGCGTGGGGGATGGGGGCTTCCCCCTCTGAAGGCCGGGGCCTGGCCTGGCGGGTGTGCCCGGGGCCCAGTGAGCATGGGGGACGGGGGCTTCCCCCTCTGAAGGCCGGGGCCTGGCCTGGCGGGTGTGCCCGGGGCCCGGCGAGCACGGGGGTCAGGACAGCACCGTCACTGGGACGCGGCCGAGCTCCCACGGCAGGGCGGGCACCTGCTGGGCACGTGGTGGGGATCTCAGCCGGGTTCTCTGTCCCAAACAGGAGGGTTGTGTTCGGACAGCAGGACAGACAGGGAAGGTTGGGGCCCCCAGACGGATGGTTTCAAAGCTAAGTCCGCCGTAGCCGCAGGGCTGGTTCGGACTCAGATTTCCGGGCCTCAGCCCCGGCGTCTGGTCCAGCAGATCTGGGTGAGACCTGAGCTGCTGCCCCCTCACGTCCCAGGGACGCTGGTGTTGGCGGTGCAGGGACCACACCTGGAGAGCCAGTGTGTAGTGACAGGCGGAGGGGACAGAGGAAGGAGGAACCGGCAGGTGCCCCGAGGACCTCGCGAGGCCAGACAGACGCTGTCCCCGAGGCGCTGCCTCTGACGGAAGCCTGTCCCCCTGCGCTTCCCTCCTGAGGGAAGACAAGGCCCCGGCACCTGGAGCACAGCGGTGGCAGGCGTCACGCCCCGTGTTTCCACGAGGTCACGGGGCTGGAGGTCACAGCAGCCTGAAGGGCGGAATGTTTCGCTGCCGTTTCGGACGTGGCAGCTCCTGAGAGGGGGACACATGAGTCCACGCGCGAGTCCTTCCAGCACTGGGGCCTGAGGGCTTCCCCACAACGCGTGTCGCGGGCGGATGCTGTCGTGTGTGACATCGGACACGCGGATCGCTAGAGTCCTGAGAAAAATGACCGAGACAACTGTGATGCTCAGTCCCCAGGGCCCCATCTGGGGGGTGGACGTGCTTTATTCGAAGGTGCGTCCGAATCATCCGTCCTTTAGGAGGCTTCCGGAATCCTGAGGGCCATCAAAGGGCTCTGCTTTCCTGCACCCCGAGAGCCTGAGAATGGGGGTGCGCAAATCTCCAGCTCGCTCCCGAGGACCCTGCACCACAGCCACCACCGTCCACAGAAACACTTTCACGCGTGTGACCCCACGGAGACGCTCACGATGGTTTGGCAGCTCCACACGCGGAGCCGAAGGTCACGGTTAGGGCGCCCGCGGGGGGTGGAAACGGGACACAACCGTGTAGACAGACTCTGTGAAGCGGGCGCACCCAGGGCATCGGCATTTGTGCCCCCTAAAACCCCGGGAGGGTACGAGACGGAAGACGGACCCAAAGCACAGACGCAGACAGGCCGCGCTCCGGGCCTCGGGCTGACTGCTCCCCGAGAAGCGGTGCGGGGTCCCCCCCGGGACTGTGGGGTACAGAGGCCCTGGGCCGGCGTGGACACCAGCGGGAAGCTCTGCCCCCAGCCGCCGCCGGGGACAGCTCCGTGTACGGAACCCGGGTCCGGCCCCCTTGCCCCTCCGGTTCCCGCCGACGTGGCAGCCCGAGAGCCGTCTCCCCGCCCGACCCCTCAGCGCAGCCCCCAGCCTCCAAGCCGCCTCGTGCGCCTGGGTGCCGGCGTTCTAGTCCCCACGGACCCAGGAAGCAGCAGCCTCCCAGGAAAGCTCGACCCCAGGGACCGGACACGAAAACAAGCCAACGAACCACGAAGCACACGGCCCCGAGGAGGTGGCCTCCGCAGAGGGGACACACTCGTACGACGCGGCTGTGAACCCCCAGAGAGGCAGCCGCAGGGGTGACACCCCGGGGGCAGCAGACGCACAGGAAGGCACACGGCCACCGTGTCCCCACGCCTGAGCCGTCTCCGTGACCGGTGCCGCCCTCGGCCCCGAGCTGCCTCCCAGCGGACACCCCGGGGGGCAGAACCCGGGTCGCGGGCGTCCCGCTCTCCGGTGTCCACTGCACGCGGCGCCCACGAGGCCCGTCACCGTGTCAGCTTCAAGCGGAGCCGTCACGGCGGGGCCCACATCGCGCCCGGTGGCAGCATCACGGCGCGAACCACGTTTTCCGGGTCTCGTACTGGTCGCACCGCGGTGGAGTGACGCCCAAATCCGTTGCTTCCACAGAACACGAGATGGACCTTCAGCCCAACCCGGCGCCGCCACGCGTGACCGCTGCGTGCCCCTAAACCCCGTGTCTCCCTCACTTCACCTGGGAAGCCATCGCCCACCTGCAGACACGCGCTTCTCCGTAGCCGGTTACTGTGCTCCGCACGGAAGGGACAACGTTCGGGGCCAAAGGACACGGTGTGGCTTCCCGCAAACGTGCGGGACGTGCCGACACGACGGTGACACGCAAGCGCGGTGCGAGCGGGGCGTCCGGGCTTTGCGCCGACAAACGGCCCCTGTGGAATCGACGCCGCCCAGAGCCAGCGCAGAACTGGGCGGTGCTGAGGGGCACCCCATCCCGGGAGGCCAGGGGGCACCTCAGCCCCAGACCGTCCTGCTCACACGCGGGGTCCGTCCTTGCGAGGCCCTCGCGTGGTCTCAGCCACAGCAGCCACTGGGGAGCGGGGTTTGGATCTGATGACCCACGGAGGACGTCCAAGGCCCCCAGAGCCATGTGTCCCCTGGCGCTGCCCCCTGTGCCCTGAAGGTGGACACGGGCATCTCCCCCTTGGCTGTCACCCCCAGGGCCCAGGTCCTGGACTTGGCCGTAGTCCCCACGCCGTGCGCCCTCAGCTGCTGGCTGGGAGCCGGTCACACCTGCGTGGTTGCAGGACCACGTCCTTGTCCCTTGTCACATCCGGAGCGCCATCTGCCAGGGGCCAGGCCTTGCCCTCAGACTGAAGCCCCCGAACGAAAGCCCCTGCTCTGAAAACACACTGGAATGCACTGCGGCCGGGCCAGACGCCGGACCCCAACTTCTCTTCCTGCTTTGCCCAGCGAACCTCGGAGACCGAGTTCTCAGCGGTCATTCCGAAGGACCCCACTGGACCGTGACGGGGGCCCTCGGCCTCTGGTCTCGTGAGCCCCGCAGAGGCTGCATCTGGCTGAAACGGAGGCGACGTGGGGTCTGCACCAGAGAGACCCTTGTGCATTTCCCTTCCTTACGCTGAGGTGACGGGAATCACCCCCATGTACCGAGGTAGCTGAGGGCTTCGCAGACACGATGCCCTGATCCCCACCGCAGCCCTGGGTGGTTGGGGTGATCCCCCTCCTCTCAGAGACGAAGGAATAAGGTTGAGAAACCAAAGGGCACGTGCAAAGCCACACGCAAAGTCCGGAGTATTGAAAGAAAGACCCTTTAACGCTGGGCACGTGTCCCCGGGATGACCAGCCCGTGCACATTCCGGACACAGTCTGCGCCCTGACGCCTGCAGAGCCGCAGTGCTGGGGGAGGACCGGGGACCCCCGAGAGGGCTCCTTGCCCCCGTGTCCGTTCCCTGAGGAAGAGGCGGGTCCTCGCACCGGAAATGCAGAGACCCAGGAGGCCCCCAGAGCCACATGTCCCCTGGGGACAGACAAGCTCTCGTGCTGCTGTTCTCTCGTGGGCCCGGGGCTGGTTGGTTAGCAGCTTGCGTTCGGCAGACCGACCTCCTGGCCACGCCACTGCACGTGGGCCGGTGCCTGCCTGCCCGTCCCAACGTGGCCTCCTGCCCGCACGGCCTGCGTTTCCTCCTGCTCCGGGGAAGCCGGGCCCCCATCGCCCTTGGCCGGGGAGGAAGTCATCCCTTTCCCTGCGGTCTCCTAACGCAGTCGTAACCACGTGCTCACGGGGGCCAGTGTCACACCGTGGGGAAAGCTCTGAGTCAGGAGTCGGTGACCTGGGTTCTGCCGGCTGCCGCCTGCCGGCTCTGCCACCTTCAGCAGAGCCTTGCTCTCACCTGCAGAGCGCAGGTACCACCCGCCCGAACCGCTTCGCAAATGGCGAAGGGAGACGTGGGGAAGTGCTGGGTGCCTGCAGGGGCTTTTTGTTTGGCTGCGTTTCTCCCTCCAGACTCTGAGGGCAGAGACTTCGTCCTAGAGGCTTTGGGTCCCACCCAGAGCCGGCAGTGACCCCCAAGTGCGCCACGGGAGAAAACACAGCCGTGACCAGCGAGCTCTCTGATCCCTGAAACACTGGAGTTAATCACCTCGTCTTCCTCTCTGTCCCCCCTTCCCTCTCTGCACACCTGTGCTGTGTGTTTGGACATGTGGACATGTGTGTGCACATGTGTATGTGTGTCTCTCTGTGTGTGCATGTGTACATGTGTGTACATGTGTCTCTGTGTGCATACATGTGAGAATGTGTGCATGTGCATGTGTGTATGTGTGTATGTATGTCTCTATGTGTGTATATGTCTGTGTGAGCATGTGTGTCTATGTGTGTACAGGTGTGTACGTGTACCTGTGTGTACATGTACCTGTGTGTATGTGTGTCTGTATGTGTACATGTGCGTGTGTATGCATGTGTGTGCCTGTGTGCACATTTACATGTGTGTGCCTGTGTGTGCCTGTGTGTACATGTCTGTGTGTACATGTGCATGCATGTGCGTGGGGGGTACGTGAGTCTGTGTGTGTCTGTGTGTGCATGTGTGTACATGTGCGTGCATGTGCATACATGTGTGTCTCTTTGTGCATGTGTGCGAGAGTGTGTACATGTATGTATATGTGTGTCTCTGTGTGTGCACATGTCTGTGTGAGCACATGTGTGTCTGTGTGTCTGTGTACGTGTGTGTGTGTACGTGTGTCTGTGTCTGTGTGTGTACGTGTGCATGCATGTGCGTGCATGTGTGTCTGTGTGTGTACGTGTGTGCACATGTCTGCGTGTGTGTGTGTGGTCCTTTGCTTTTTGAGCTGTGGCATCCCGGCCATGTGGAGGAGCTCTGGGGCTAATTGGCAGAATCAGACAATGACCATGAAAGACACCTTTTCTCCCTGTTTGCACTGTCACGGAACTACTTTTTTTGTTTGTCGGTCTGGACCTGCTGTGCCAGCCCTGTGCCTTTCAAACTGGGGCACCCCAGGCAGCACGCAGGGCAGGAAGGGCAGCACCAGCCGGACCCGAGGGATGGCGATCCCCGGCTGCCCCGCTGCACCAAGCAGCTCCGAGCCAGGTCCTGTGAGCACCAGCACAGCTGCACCCAAGGCCTCTGTCCCCGAGAGTGCAGAGGTGCAAACACAGCGTTGGTCACCCTGCTGGGAGCGATGTGGAGAAACACGCGTTACTGCCCAATTTCGGACCGATGACCACATCAAGAACAACAACTTCAAGACGAGCAGGGATATCGGTGGTTCATCCACCAGATACAATGTGCAACTTCCGGTGTGCACGACTCCAGGGCCTCCAGGGTGACGCTTCCCCAGCGCACTGACACAAACGCTGGCCAGACGGTTGGAGGTTCCTGAAGCAGTGCTGGATGCGAATCATTGCTCCCTGCACGCGATCGCAGGCGGCTTAAGTCCCCTCGCCTCGCACTCCATTCCACAAATGTTTGTGAAGCAACTTCCACGACCTACCTGCAGCACCAGACTCTGCAGGCGGACCGGCACGGGCCAGGCTGCCAGCACGGAGGCTCCCCCAGCCCGACGAGTGACCCCGTGTAAGTGTCCGGCCAGCGCTCAGCCGGGGCTCTCGCTGAGGCAGCGGTTCCTCCTGCGCCTCCCCTCAGCACAGTCCCGAGCCGGCGCCTGAAGCACGGCCATGGAATCTCCGTTCCCTAAGCTCTCAGCACTCAAGCTGATTTTCAATCTCTTCTGTAAAGCCCAGCTCTGTGGATTTTTGCATAACAAATGTTTGGTATTTATAAATTATTCTTCAGCACAAGTTAACTCAAATTACCACACTGAAGTCGATGAAACTGAAGTTCCAAAACGGAAATGTGATTTATCTGCTGGAGAGCGGCCCGACGGGTGTCTTTGCTGTTTTTTATTAAACTTATTGGGCCAACATTGGTTAATAAAGTGACAGGGGTTTCAAGAACACAACTCCATAACTCATCATCTGTAGACGTCATCGCGTGTTCACGACCCAAAGTCAAATCCTCCCACCGTGTGTTTGACCCCCTGAACCCTCTGCTCCCCCCTCAAATACTGAAAATAGGTCAAAGCGGTCTCCTTTACCGTAACATCTACCCAGAACCTCGGGTTCCGGGTCGCACGGGTTGGCAGCCACAGGCACTCACCTCGTGAAGCGCGTCCCCAGCTCCCGTGCGCGGCCTCTGCGCTGGTGTGATTCACTCCGCGCCTCTCGAGGATGTGACGATTCTGAGAGCAAACTCGGGGGGCACGAGAGACCCCGTGAGGTTACGCACAGGCGGTAGCTTCAGAGGTCTCGTGCCGGGGGCACAGCCAAGAACCAGCAGGGTGGTCTCAGCACCCACGAATTTCGCAAACTCCAGCGTTGCCCACGGCCAGCTCTGCCAACGGCATGACGAGATTTAGATGTTTTGCTCCACAGACGGCCTGCGGGCCCCTCTCCAGGCAGTAACCGCCGCGCAGCGCGGCCCGGGGGGCACAGCCGGGGACAGAAAACCTTCGAGAGAAACGCTCGCAGGTGCGCGGCTCGCAGGTGCGCGGGTCTGCGTTCTGACGTCGGGCAGCGCCTGCGAGGCTCTGAGATTGAGGCTCTGCCTGGCCTAAAGCATCCCCCCGTCGCACTCCCAACACCCACACGCGGGGTCACCGAATCACGTCCCCCTGCGTGGGAGTGAACTGAAGTGAAGTGAGAAAAGGTGTACAGAGGCCCCATGATGCTTTCACCTTCTTTGAAGAGGATTTTCTTGAGGAATTTATGTCCCCCGGTCGTAATCCAGCAGATGACCCTCCTTAGTGAAAGGCCGAGAGTCGTACCCCCAGGCAGGAAACAGCGTTGGGGGGTGCTGGCTTCCCAACTCCTAATGCTTCCCCAGCGTCTCCTGGTCGGAAGAGCAGGACAGCCCCGCGGGTGCCCCTGTGCACAAGGAAGACCCTGCGTGATTCTGCGTGTACCCACGAGGGACAAGTGTCAGGGCTCCTCTCCATACAGGGACGAGGCGACCAACTCGGGGGTCAAGGCAACCAACTCGGGGGTCAGCCCCCTCCAGCCAGGGGCTCACGTGACACGGAGAGACGATGAGAGGAGAAGCAAGAGCCCACAATGTCCTGGCAGCTCCCACGGGACGGTCCTTTGGCGAGGACACCGACAACATTTCCCGCTGCTAGAAAGCAGGACTTCGTCATTTTAGTCACAACAGTTGAAAAGAAACGTCCACGTTAGATTCTATTGCGACGTCCGTGCCGGCTGTGCCTGCTGGGCTCTGATTTCCCTTGTCTCCTGGTCCAGGGGGCGGCCGGGCGTGCACCCTCCTCTCAGTGCGTTTAAGCCTGGGGTCACCGGGGGCGTTTTCCGTGAAACGGTTTGATCTGTGAAACGCTTCGACTCGTATCCCACGCACGTTCTCTCCCATTTCTTTTTCCTTATTGAAAGTTTTTCTTTATATTCAAGCCAAGAGGTTCGTGAAAGTGCTTTTAAGTTCAGAGACAGTGAAGTCAGGCATTTTGGGTGCAGACAGCAATTCCAGACCCCGCAGGGGAGCGCTGCCGATGGGACACAAGTGCTTCCCTCACACGAAATGGGGGCCCCGGCCTGGGGTGCCCTCGGTGCTGACTGCACGACTCCCCGTCACGCACGCCGCACAGCGAGCTTCTCTCCGCTGCTCACGCGCCTGGACGGCAGCTGTCGCCACGCTAACCCGGGGACAGCCCTGGGGGCCGGAGGTGCTTCGCGACGTCTTGTCCTCGATCTTCCAGCCAGCCCCCAGCGGCGGGTTACCCCACGGGCGTACCTGGAATCTGGCACAAACTCCACTTCCACTAACAACGTCGTGCTGCTTCCCACCTCCTCCTGCACGAGGGAGCAGCTGCAGCAGCTTCGCGAATGTCAGATGGCTTGTCGAGTCTGCCTGATTTTCTCGGGGGGTTCTCCGCGTTTATGGGGTGCTGAGCAATCACGGGTTTGGGAAAGCAACGGAATTTGGAGGGGTCGAGTCAGAGAGGCATAGACTTGCTGGATGGGACGATGTAGTTTGAAATCTCAGTTACATGTTTTGAAAGGTGTTTGAGGGTAAGTCCTTAAAATCCCGCGTTTCCTGGTACGGAATCGGTCGTCGGTTCTGAGGACGTGCGGGGGGCAACGCATCACCTGTGGGGAGTGAGGGAATCGCAGTTCGCACAGGAAAGACCTGGGACAGGCTGAGTGTTAGCTCTGATTCTCGCACGCTCCCGGATACCACGCTCTTCATCACAGGAGATTTTTCAGTCCTCGCCTCTGCAACAGAACTCTTGCTTTCTTGAACTTGGACTCAGTCACCTGACTTGCCTTGGCCAATGAAATTGGATCTGGGTGGCCGTGTGCCGCTTCCCGACACGAGCATTAGAAGGAAACACGTGCATATTAGCCCTCTCGCATCCGTTTTGTCACCAAGAGCCGAGCTTCTCCAGACACCTCAGCCTGCGTTCTGTCGTGAACATACACAGAGCAAACGTAGCCCGATCTGCACTGAGGGACTGGAATCCAGCACCCGACAGGCAGAGTCCCCGGCCAGCCCACGTCTCGCCTGGGCGACGCTCGGTCAGACCACAAATGAGTAAGAATAGACACGTGGTGGTGGTTACTGTAAACCACTGAGCTTGGAGGTGGCTTGTTGTACAGCAATGGCTGGCAGATACAAGGCTGAAAAACCTGAGTTTTCGGGCTTAAATGACATTCAACTAGCAGTCTCATCACGCGCTTTTCTATCCGACGTCCCGTTGTGATACCAGGGAAACTGTGCATCAGAAGTTGAAAATTTCACTGCCACAACGCTTGGGTTCAAAGGCAATCCGCGGATCTGGAACGAAGATACGATCCAGAGAAAACCCCTAAGAAGCGGTGACGACAAACCTGAAAGTTGAAGAGCCAACCCTCTCCACGGCTTGTCTCCACTCCCAGCTGTTTGCTAATAAAAGCAGAAGAGTAACCCCACCACCTCTCCCGACTCCCCAAATGGTCCGTGACTAAGTGCCATGTTTTTTCACGTCCAGATTAAGATGGCAACACCCAGAAATTACTTGAACAGCAGTTAAGGCGATACGTACTTAGACAAAGTGTGTATCTGGGGGAGGAGGAGTTCCATGACCAAAGTGCTCCTCCTAGGAGCAGAGCATTCTAGAAACTGTACATTTTCACATACAACATTCAGGGCCCAATAGCATGGGCAAGAGAAAAAGACATCCCCCCAGTAAAATGACATTAAAAGCGTGCCACAAGTAGCTTGAACTATCACCTGTACCGACACAGCCTTTAATGGACGTGCGTGAGAAACGCAACCACAGCCCAAGTGGACTCAGGATGCAACCTGAAGCCTGGCCGTTGGAAAACGCTCAAATCGGGCCTGATAGAAAACGTAACAGGAAGAGACGAATCCTGTGTCATGACAGGAACCTCTAACAACATTACACAAGCATTTCCCCCTTGACTCACAAATCTCCTGTATCAGAAGCTACGCCGAAGAGACTCCTCCGCAAACACGGGACAACGTGCTCACGGTTATCCGGAAGACTGGTTAAAGCAACCAGGGCATCTCCACCCCGGGGTGTGCTCTGTCACCGTACAAAAGGGACACGGACAGGTTCTCCGTTCCTGTGCAGAGCCACCTCCAAGCAGAACACCGCGAAGTGGCCAATGCAGGATTCACAACAGTTTACAGAGGGTGGTGCCTATTGTGTGAGAGAAAGCAAGTGACACGCACACACGCGAGCGCACGCGTGCACACACAGTTCCTTTTGTCAGGAGAAGCGATGACGGGATGAGCCGCAGCTCGTACGAACGGTCACCCACGGGGTAGCGGAAGGCAGGGGAGGGACATGGAAACAAGAATTTTCTTAATATTCCCTCCAATCCACTTTAGACTCCCGAATCGTGGAAGCGTTTTGCACATTCAAAGAAAAAAAGTCAAATTCAGAAGAATCAGCACAAACTCTAAAATTAAAAACAGAAAAAAATAAACATTTCCACAGACATGTAGAATCAGTCATTGAACTGTATATTCTGAAGAATAATACGAGAACAAACCACGATATCGGGCTTTTGTTCCGATCCTGGTTCAGGCACCCCAACTTCAAAAGACAATTGGAAGTAATGGGGCAAGCCTGACTCGGGGGTGGTAATGAGGCAGCACTGAGAGGCTGTCCCTCTCTGTAGACGTGGTGATGGCGCGGTGCTCACGTGAGGAAAGCCATCGGTCACAGGTGCACGATGCATTACTCAAGCAGGAATTGCTATGACATCTGAGAGCTGCTTTGAAAGCTGTCAGCAAGGGAAAGCAGCCTTAGTGTGGAGCGGCGACTAGAGCAAACGACATCGGCGAAACCCCGGTCATCGTTAACACCGGGTGGTGGGGCCACGCAGAAACAGGTTAAGAAGAGATCTTTCAATATAACTTCACTTACATTCAGCTAAAAAACAGGCAACGGTGAAGAATCCCTTGTAATACAGCATAAATATGTAAACACGTGATGCAAATAGCGTTTACACCGGGAATCAGGTTGGGAAGGGGCGCGCAGAGGCCCTCCAAGAGCTGCCTCGACGCAATGTTCCATCCCACAGGCTGATGGCGGCACGAGTGTTCATTTAGCATCGCTCCTTGTCACTTACGATAAAGTAGTCATTTGTGGTATTCCATCTTGAATTAAAATAATTTTCAAATACATTAAAACTCACTAATAAATCAGTGTAGACCTTTGGCCTGGAAAAGAAATGGAAAGTATGGGTAATCAAAGGGGATAAACCTACTGCATTTAGTGAAAATAGGTATCAGCTACAGCAATTGACAGTAATTGGCTCAGGAGAAGGTAGACAGAAAAATCAATGGAACAATCTCGAGAGTTCATAAACAGTTTTCAAATTATGTGGGATTTAGAATAGGATAAAGTTGGAATATTTGATCAAAAATAAAAAAGTATTGGGACAACTGGCTTACTGTTTGGAAATAAAAGAAAATTGAATGAACACTCCAAACTTCATGCCAAAACACATTTCAGATAAATTGGTGATTTGAAAGTGAAAAGGCCCTAAAATGATTAGCAAATTCATCGATAATCTTTTTAAAGTAATCTTAAACTGAAAATGCTTTTAAAATTGAAGACAACTGAAACAGCTGGACAAGCACTTTGGCAATGCATTTCATTGACGACAGGGCGATGGTGTAACTATCATTTTATTACTAATACCCCTTTAGCATTAACGATAAATCAAGGACTGAGGTGAGTACTTTCTATGAAATATCTGTTTTAAGTCTCACAAGAACCTCAACAGTACATACTCTTAGAGTCCACATTTCACGTGTGATGGAACTGAGATGCTGAGAGATTAAGGAACGTGCAGGGTCAGAAACAGTGAAGTCAGAGGCTACAGCCGTGGGGACGAACACAAGGGGCCCCGCCTCAAACCACCGCATGCTGCTCGGGAACAATCAATGAGAAAAAGACGAATTACCCAGTTTAAAGGACAAAGGACATGAGCGGGCAATTCAAAAAACAATAAATATAAACGGCTAATAATCACATAAAGGCCAAAACATGGAAACAACCAAAGTGCCCTGCGACAGATGACTGGATAAAGCTGTGGTACATATACACAATGGGGTGTCACTCAGCTGTAAGAAAAGATGAAATGCTGCCATTTGCGACAACATGGATGGACCTGGAGATCATCATGCTAAGTGACATAAGCCAGACAGAAAAAACAAAGAACTGCATGATTTCACTCATATGCGGAATATAAAACTGAAAGCAAAGAAAAAAAGAAATGAAGAAACAAATAACCCATGGACACAATCGATAGTTTAATGTTTATTTGGGGACAAGTGGGTCAGGGAGGGGAGAAGGGGAGGGGGCGGGAGAGGAGGAGGGGGGGAAGCTAAATATAAGGTGATGGAGAGAGAAGTCACATTGGGTGGTGAACTTATTATACAACAAGGCTGACAATGCACTGTAGAATTGTATGCCTGAAACCTATGGAATCCTTGCTAACAGATGTCACCCCAGTAAGTCTAACAATAAAAATAAATTAAAAAAAGAAAAAAAAAGATGCCAAGGAAACAACACTGAGGCACCAACACTTCCCTGACTGGTGACCTTAAATTACGAAAGCACGCATTTGAAAAGCAGGAGAGGAGAAAGACACGGTCACTCATTTTGGTGACACTGGGAGTCGGTACCACTCTTCCAAAGGAAATCTGCCCGTACCTTCCACGGGGTCTCTGCTAGGGACTCCTCGCCCAGAAATGCATCTGAACACGCACGTCCCTGGAGAAGCGGGACGGCGCTCACGGCCAGATTCATGCAGCAGAGAAAGAGCACGCTAACGACACCTGAAACCCCTTAAGTCTTTGACAGGAGGGGATACACAATTCTCTGTGTGCTGACATAGAAACATCTTTAAACTACAGCATTAAGTGGAAAAAAAACAAAAATGTGCTGAATGATGTGAATGCGTGATCTCATCTGAATAAAATTTGCATGCATGCCCTGTGTGTGCAAAACAAAAAAGAAGTTTCTGTTGGAGACCGTGAAGCTGTTGCAAGTGGTTCCACCAGCAAAGGGGTAGGTGGAGGGGGAAGAGACTCACTTCTTACTTTATTCTTTGCTGCTTGATAGCTTCGCATGGGAATACGTCACCTTCATAATATAATTTTAGCATTTAACTTTCGAAGGAATAAAAAGGAGAGAAAAACCAAAAGAACTGTTTCTAGATAAATCTTGCTTTTCTGATTATAAATAAGAAGAAAAGTAAATAGGAAATTAAAAAAATAAATCTATAAAGCAAAGGAGAAGACATAGAAGTGCATCACGTCCCTAGAAACAACCAGTCAGACAGTTCAAGTGAACATCGCCCGACCAGAAAAGAGGCTGGATAGGTAGATGGTGGATAGATAGGCGTTAACCGATGGACAATAGATAAATGACAGATGGACAGACAGATGGACAGACAGACGATGGACACGAGCTGCGGGCAGAGATGCGCGGCTGCATACGTGTAGCTACGTAGATACACGCCATCAAGCGGTGAGAAAAGAAGACGTGTTAGGAAAGGCTTTACTGCCAGGTCATTCAATCAAATAATAATAAATATTGAAGGGGTAAAACCAATGGTACAGAAATTAATTTTTTTATAGAAAGGGCGAAGCTGACAGAGAATTCTAGAAAACAGAGAGAACAAGACAAGTGTCCAACAGATGCAGCCCCTCCGGTCACCCATTCCGCTTCGCACGGTGACCTTGCTGCATCTCTCATCGCGACGTGGGGCCGTTTCCCCACCGCTTCGCTGCGAGCTGGTGGCCTCCGTCCCTTGCTTGGGACAATAGAGTGTCACAGACGTCACGCTGCACCAGCTCCCAGCCTCAGCCTTCGGGGGCTTTCCGGCTGCCCCGGAACCCGGCCTGGCTTCCAGGCCTCAGCTGTCCACTGCAGGTGACGAGGCGCGGCCCTGAGCCTCGTACGGGAACCCAGCCCTCAGCAGCCCAGCGGCGAACCTCGCATGAGCACGTGAGATGACCCGAGACGGCGAGAACGTGCCAGACCTCAGCCCCGATGGGCAAACTGCAGAATTGTGGGCTAGATGAGCAATTAGTGTTTTAAGTGGCTCATTTGTAGGCAGAACTGCTGAGTGACGCTTTCCCATTTTCCCTGTCGTCGTGTGGGAGGCCCAGAAAGGCCATCTCGGGGCCAAGAGGGGCCTGAAAATATGTTCCCCTTAAAAAACCATTTGAGGAGGGACGTGAAACAACAGAATGACAAAGAAATTTAAGAGGCCAAGACGAAGATGTCACAGAAACTAATAGCAAACAATATAATTTGGGTAAATTCTTATAAATAAGACTAAAAACAATGCAAAAAAATCACAACATACTGAAAAAGATCTATGATATAAAAGTAATTCTAGCATTGCAAAAACTGAATTAAAGTGTCGGTCTGTGTAATGAAAGGGAAAAGAGTAAAGTATGTTCAAATTCTTACTTTAAAATATAAAGAGACTTACTCACGACTTGCGGATGCGCTGTAGAACTGTACCCCTCAAACCTACGTAATCCTTGCTAACACACGTCACCCCAGTAAGTCTAACAAAAAAAAATAAATTAAAAAAAAAGTATATGCCATATATATAAATAAATAGAAAAAATATATAAAGAGACTTAAAAGATACCAATTGTTATATCAAATAGAGAGACATGTGTTAGAACTATTTGGACGATGAAAACCAC
>PVJL010017864.1:0-17282 GCA_004026885.1 Lyroderma lyra
ACCTCCCTCCCTCCCCCACCTCCCTCCCTCCCCTGCCCTCAGCTTCCCCCGCAGAGGCTGCCCCACGACCCCCGCCGCTGCCCTGAGCCTCTGCGGGGCCCAGCTCGCTTTCTGACCAAGTGCATGGTTGCCCCTCCTCACTACCTGGTGAGGGACCAGTTTGCCCCTTCTGGGAGCCTGGCCGGACCCCACTCTTCCCAGGCCTGCAAACTCCCAGGGGTCCTGTACCTGCAGGCCCTGGCGCCACTCTGCTGGGACCCCCTGACCTGATCAGTGTGGGCAAAGCACGTGGGCACTCAGGATACTCACCCCTCGCTTCTAAGCAAATCTGACTTTGCCACATGCCACACCAGGCCCCCTGCGGTGTCCTCAGCAGGCAGGCAGGTGCCTGCTCAGATCCAGGTTTCCCCACAGCCGATCTGTAGTCCCCGGCTCACTGCTAAGTGTCCTCTGTGGTCCACACCGATGGCACGGGGCTCCCCAGGGCAGCCCCTGCTGTCCCGTGTCCCTACTGACCCACGGGTGTGGGCGGCCCTTCCTTCCCCCAGAACACTGATCGCGTCCGCCCTGGACCAGGGCCGGCCTGGTGAGCAGGCCTGCTGAGACACACTGACCTGAGACAGGGACACGGCTCCTGAGTCAGCAGTCAGGGTCCGCCCTCACGAGGCCCAGCCGGCTCCCGGGGCTGTGGCACCCACGTGGGAGCTCTGGGCTGCTCTCTGGGGACCGTGGCTGCTGGGAGCCAGAGTGAGCGTGTAAAACAGGGGTGCCCAACCTTTCTGCCTCCCTGGGCCCCACTGGAAGAAGCAGCATTGTCTCGGGCCACCCGTAAAACGCGCTCACGCTGACGGCAGCTGATGAGCTAAAGAACGGTCTGCGCACAATTCTCGTCATGTTTTAAGAAAGTTTACGAGTTTGTGTTGGGCCACGTTCAAAGCCGTCCTGGGCCTCGTGCAGCCCGCGAGCCGCAGCTTGGACGCGCTGGGTTTAGAACCAGGATGATCCTAAATGATCCCTAACGGCCCCGGAGCCTCTGTTCACTTCTGGGGTCTCCTGCCTCCCCAGGCCTGGCCTTAGGCCCTTAGGACCAGTGAACCGACAAGGGCCCAGGGTGCCGTGGGAGGGGACCGTGACCCGGAAGCTTCCAAGGTGACCTTGGTGGGCCCATCCTGCCGTCGCTGAGGTGAGGAGAAGGCGGCCACCTCTGGGGTCAGCTGGGCATCGGGGAAGAATCGTGGGAGAGCTGACGTTCGCTGCTGACGACCGTCCAGGAAGTGGGGGGTGACGTTCTTCCCACGCTGCCTTGCCGCTGGGGGCGTCCGTGCGTCTGTGTCCCCATCCCATTTGGAGAAAAGCATGGCGGGAAGGGGTTGGGTCCGGGCTGCCTAAACAGCACGGCACACCCCACTCTTAGGGCTGCTAAACGCAAGCACTGGGGAGATGGAGGCGGTTCTCCAGTCGCCCGTTGCACATGTCGAGAACACAGTGCCCTTGCCTGGTGTCTAAGGACAGCCACCTGCAGGCCGCGGGAGGCTCCTCGTCACCCCCGGAGCCTGTCGCCTGAAGAATGGATGTGTGCGGCACAGGAGGCTGGAATCCAAGTGTCTGCGAACCTGTCCCGGTGCAGCGGGGGAGGGCAGACGGAGCTCAGGGGGGTGGGACGGAGATGCGCGCCTCCTGGCAGACCCGCCAGCCACCCCCGGAGAAGCGCGTCCTTCAGGGTCAGCATCTAGATAGGATCCTGCAGGGGGGTCGGGGGGGCAGTGACCGCCGGGACCTCTCGCAGCTGTCACACCCATGTCCTGCACTCTTAAAAGCGGGCGTGTGGCGGGGGCCGCGCCCCTGCCCACCCTGCACAGGGTCAGCAGCTGGGCCAGGAAGAGGCTCGGTACCAGCACGCCCCCCGCCCCTCGGGCCTGCCCCTCTCCTGGCCTGCCCCTCACTCGTGGAAGGCAGGCAGGAGAGAGTCCTGGGGGACGGTGGCAGCAGCCACCACCCAGCACCTGTCAGGGCCTCGTATCCTGGGGTCTCACCCGGGTCACACTAAGGGACCCGGTTTGTCCTTTCGTTCCTGTCGTCACTGTTCTGGGTTCCAGCACGGGACATTTTAAGCACCTGCGTTAGAACAGTCAAAGGAACCCCCAGTCGTGGGGTGGCGATCTGTGTCACCTCTGAGCCACGCCCTGTTCCCCCAACACGGACTGCAAACCCGCGCAGACAGGACCCGCGCAGACGGAGTGCAGACAGGACGCTCACGTGACCTGTGCGAAGCGTCTCCGCACGGCCTGTCGGCACGTGGGCACCATCTGGGCAGAGGAGCATGGGGACCGCTTAGACCAGCGGTTCCCAACCTGTGGGTCGCGACCCCTCTGGGGGTCGAACGACCCTGTCACAGGGGTCGCCTAAGACCATCGGAAAACACGCATCAGATGTTTACACGACGACTCATAACAGCAGCAACATGACAGTTACGAAGTAGCAACAACAATAATGTTATGGGGGTCCCCACACCATGCGGGGGGGCGGCGTTAGGCAGGTGGAGAACCCCTGGCCTAGAGGATGCTGAACCCATTTCACGGCCCCGAGAACCCTCCTTGGCGGTGCTGGTGGCGGCAGCGTGCACCCCGAGACCACTCGCGGCCCGCAGCGCTGACCCCTCCCCCGAGTTTGCAGGAAGTAGCTCACTTGTTATGCTCACGTTGCTCTAGTGCAGCCGTGGTTCTTGGAAACAAACGAGATCCTTGCATTGATACCATCTGCCTTTCGTCGTGGTGTTTGCACGCAGAAGAAGATACAGTCATTCTCGATCGCCGAAGACACCACATCCTGGGACACGGCGCATTCCTGCGCGTGAAAACGGGCGGCTACGTGCCCATCACCCTAGACACGTCCATCACACTAGGGTGAGAGACGAGGTCTGCTTAGAAATAACGCCAACAACCGTTTTTACTGTGTGTTTGTGTGGGAGGCACCCCATGTATACCGGCCGGCGGGGAGAGACCCCACCGCTCGGCCTCTGCTCCTCCGTGAGGGGTGGGGCGGGGGTGTGGGGGGCTGGGAGCCGCGGTAAGGGGCTCCGTGTGGGCGGATCTGCTCGGGGCGTTTCCTGGGTCCCGGCTTCACTCAGCAAAGGAAACAGAGGCCCCTGGAGCAACGGGCTCTGGGGGAGGGGGGCTGAGGTGATGGCTGGGGAGCCTGTGCTGCCGCCCAGCCCCGCACGGTCCCCCAGAAAAGGCCCACCTCCCGCAGCCTCTCGGAGATAGCGGGTCCTCGGGGTCTCTGCCGGGCACCTCGTTATCAGAGCCGGCTCTCTTAGCTGAAGAAGGAAGCAACTGGGTGCCCCCACCGCCCCCCTGAGACGTCACCGAGTGCAAAATCTCTCGAGAGCTGCCTTCCGGCCTGGGTTACAAAGGTGGCCGTGCCGCTGTCACTGCTCCGTGCACCCCGCAAAGGTCCTAGCTGTCGGAGCACTCGGGGCAGCTCCCCGTCCTGAAGGGGTGCCCTCCGGCCTCACACACACTCTCCTAGCACCTTCCCTGTCACTCAGCACGCAGCATGGCTTGTCGAGTGGTGCTCTGTCACACGCAGGCGTACGCTCCCAGGCAGCAGGGCTGGAGAAAGTCCCAGCTGGAGCCAGGGGACAGTGGTCACCAGGACGGAGAAACAGGCTGCAGGCGAGCTGCCCGGGCTGACCATTCCTCACCCCACGGGTCACCGATGCCACCAGCTACAGGGCCACTGTCCTCCCCTGTCCCCGGCCTCTGCAAATGTCCATCAGGAGCGCTAGGGCGCCTACGTAGCCCCAGGGTCCTGCCACGCCCGCCCCATCCCTCCGTGCTGTCACTGCACCGGGGCAGCTGGACCCCTTTCTTCCCGTCTTCCTTGTTGGCCTGGCTTCCGTGTGGGGCTTCCGGGGCCTGGTGACCTCTCCTGAGGTGTGCTCAGAGGGCCGCGATCACGTGCGTGACGTGCCGCCTCCGAACGGAACCCTGCGACGCTGAGACCTGGCGGCCGAGCGTTTTAGACTGCCATCTGCTTCGTTTACAGAGTGACGCGCGCCACCGCGGGGCCCGTAGCTGGTAGTTCTGGACTCGTGAGGAGCCGCCCGGTGCTGTGAGACGTGATGGGAGGGCATCTGCCACTGCTGCTGGGCCGGGCGGCACTCCGGACGGCGTGAGTGTGTCATGTGACACTAACAGGTCAGTTAGAGGTCACTGCGTGGGGGCGGGGGAAGGTAACTCTTCTTCCCATCCATTCCTCCTGGAGGGACCTCCCACGTGCCTCCAGACTGAGAATTGGGGTTCTAAAGGGAAGGGGCTTCGGGTCCCCAGTCCCTAGCACAGCACTTGTGCACAGTGGCCCTCACATGTGTGGGTGGCATCTGCTGAGGGGACAGGGCCCTGAGTGCCCCGGGACGGAGGTCCCCCTCAGCCTCCCGGCTGGCTCCCACCTGCAGGGGCTGCAGGGACAGGTGGGCCCAGGGCTGAGCTGCCCGTGAGGTCTCCCTCGTGCCATCTCTGCCGCTCTTTCTCCCCCACCCCCACGGGCTCTGCTGCTGCTGGGCGGCTGCCGGCACGCCCTCCGGCCACAAGCCCGCTGGCCGCCTCGACCCAGCATGATGACAAAGGTCCTTCTTACCGTATTGGGAGTCCCACAGGAGGCCTGCGGTCCGCTGGGCTGGTCTCCGGCCGCCCCGTGAACTTGTAACCCTGGTCAGGGGTGGGGAGGCACGAGTGGTCAGACCTGGCCACACGCCCATGCCAGCTGTGGGTGCGTCCTCACCTCGCAGAACCCCGGGCTGGACGAGGAGCCCTTCCCTGGTGGAGAGCCGGCGCTGAGCAGACAAATGGACCCCTGCGGCTGCGTCCGAGCCCCGACTGAGTGAGTCACTAGTGCCTCCTGCTGGAACTCAGACCTGAAACCCAGCGGTTTCACCGGGACACAGTTACTTGTGTCTTCTGGGACACCGGCAGAGAGAGAGGCAGGCGGACCAGCACCGGGGGCAGCTGTGTAGTCCTCCCCGTGGCCATGGCCACCCGTCCAGCTGGCGGAGGGGAAGGACACCCTCACAAGTTCAAGGGCAAGGCCAGGAAGTGGCACACGTCACCCCTGTCACACCCCACGGACCAGGGCTTGGTCCCAGGCTGCACGTTGCATGCGGGGAGGCCCGGGCACGCAGTTGCTCAGCCGAAAAGTGTGTTCACTAGGGGCGCGGGGCCAGAGGGACCGCCATGCGCACTCGGGTGTCACGAGCGCTGTGAGGAGTGGACGTGCAGCGCTTCTCATGACCGGAACGCCTGAGGTCGCCCGTGCCGCCTGTTGGTGGTGACGTGGAGCAACTCACACACAGGCTAGTGGGAGCCTGAAAGGTGCAGCCACCTGGGAAAGCCAAGGCGCAGGTGCTGCATCGCCTAGCGGTCCTGCTTCTAGGTTACACCCGACACGGTGACGTTCCCCCCCGGACACGCACACGAGTATCCACGGAAGCTTTGTGGTTGCCGCCCCCAGTCAGGAGCGAACCAACCGGACCTCACACCTGGGGAGGCAAGGAATCCCGGTGTGGTCACCCAGGGAAGCTGGACACGGCAATGACAAAGAGCTCCATGCGACGCCACAGCGCGTCCTTTAGACGTTGCTGTGAGTGACAGATGTCACACGTGAAGAGCCTGCATCCCACGTCCCGTCCCTACGAGGCTCTAGAACAGGCTGACGTGACTGACATCAGACCTCGGTCGCTGGTGGGCACGTTCGGATGACAGAAGGTCCCACGGGCATGAACACGTTTGCGACCTGGACCCCCGTGGGGCCAAAACTCACTGAGCTCTGGCACGGAGTTACCGTTCAATCGAAGCCTGCAAATGTGCGCGGGATGCAAAGGGAAGCGTTGCCTTTGCTCAGAACGAAGGTGCGTTCCCCTGTCCCTGCCCGGGGCTGTGAGAGCCGCGTGCCCGGGCCGCTCCGGGAGCTCCCGGTGGGCAGGCGCTGACCGTGGCGGAGCTGCATCCCTGGAGCCCCCGGGCTTGGGTTCCCTGAGAACGACAGGGCCAGGTCGGGGGTGGTGATCCTTGATGCGGTGCCCTCTACACCCAGACGTGTCAGAGGGTCCTGTGCAGACACGGACAGCGATGGGACCGGGCGGTGCGTAAGCCATGCCCACCCCGGATCCGCGGCCTCTCCACCCCACGCCTCAAACCCGGGACACGGGGCGCAGAGATCCTGACTCCCTTCTGATTAGACAGGGGTTCACCGGGCGCTGAGAAAGTAGGGTGTTCACAACAGAGGAGGGGGCAGTGGCCTCATCGCCCTTGCCGTCCTGTGCTTCTCTCCGCCCGTGACCTGTGTTGCTCAGGCCTCCGGGTGCTGTGACAATCGTCCCCTCTGGGCATCACCAGACTGTCTGGTGGAGTGGCTCCTGCCCCGGCCTTTCCCTTCATGCAAGGCCCCGGGCCGTGCTTGGGGGAGGGGCCGACGGAACACCGAGGACATCATCGGCTTTGAACAGAAGCCCTAATGCCCACGGGTGGCTGTCACCGGCCTGCTGCCACCCCATTTGGAAGGGAGAGTTTACGAAGCAGCCAGCTGGCAGGTCCCTCCTGGCGGTGGCCTGTGGCGGGTCCCCCCGCGGTTTCTCCATCTCCTGGGCCAGGGGCACAATTCACTGATTCTACTCCCAGCGCTACGGCTGGCTGCCTGGAGGGCGGTGGGCAGGACATAGGGCAGTCCCTCTCTGGGTCCCAGCTTGTCCCCACGCTCCCTGTCATATCCGGGTGCCCTTCCCGGGGCCTGTCCCCTGGGCTTCAGCGATGAAGGAAGGAAGATCAGTGGACGGAAGATCACACCACTCCTCCCTACACATGTCCCACGTCCCATGTCCCTGGTGCAGCCCCATGGGCCCCCACACGGGCGCCCCCACGGGCCCACTGGAGCCATGTGATCACCTGGAGACACGTGGACAGAGGGACTCCTGTTTACGCTCTTGGTTTCCATGCGTCTGTTGTGTTTGTAATTAAGTACGTTACGTGTGCCTAATAGCACCTAATGACTCAGGGTGCCTGCCTGCCGGGTGAAACTGGACTTGGTTGGTTTAGCTGCAAACGCTGCATCACACTTTATAATAAACAGGCGTCTGGGGCTCCAGGCCGTACAGGTCCAGAGGCCCCGCCCCCACAGGGTGGGGCGAGGGCGTCGTAGCCCCGCCCTCCTGCTGGAGCCCCGCCCCTCCTGTTGGAGCCCCGCCCCTGTTGGAGCCCCGCCCCTTTCCCCGCCTTCCGATGCGGTTGCCACAGGCACCCGAAGGAGCTGAGGGAGCTTCTGCAGGAGTTCAGGGGGCTCCTCCCATGGGTGCATCCGCGTCACCAGGACCATCACCTGCGTGGAGACACCTAATGACACCTGGTGACCCTGTCATTTCTGCTGAGGCCGATGTGGGCCACGCATGGGCGTAAACTCCATTCCAACCCCTTTAAATGTGGACCGTGCGTACCGAAGCTTTGGGAAAGGGCACAGCCCATGACCCCCTGAAGGCAAAACGGCGCCCTGCCCCCCCGAAATAACTGGGGTGCAGATTCGGGTGCTCCCCTGCCTCCTGTGCTGACGCCCCATTGTCGGGGACCTGGTGCCCCCTGAGGCACTCTGGGCATGCTTTGGCAGGTTTTAAACTTTCTGGAAGTGGTAATAGGCCCCCTGCTCAGAGATGCATGGGGAAAGTTCCGGAAACACGGGGATGGGAAAGGCTGCCGCCCAGCACACGGCCGCGCAGACGGGCAGCGAGCCTTCCCTCGCGATCGCTCCTTTTCCAATTCCCGAATTCGTTCCCCTGCCCGCCCTGGTGGGGGTCAGCCCCTCCTGACCTGCGCGGACCTGTTTCCTGGCGGCCCTCCCGGATTGCCGCTCATCAAATTCCTTTTCGTGGGTCAGGCCCGAATCAGATGGCGATTGTCTCCCCCCATCTGTCGCCGCCATCTGTTCAGGCTGTGACGTGCGGAGAGCTCGCGGTGCCTTGCGTAACCCTGCACGCGGGGAACGCATGTGCTGCCACCAGAGCCCGCCCGCCCGCCCGGGGGCAGCAGGCGCCGCTGTGCAGCCCTGCCCGGGGCCTGTGCGCGGAGCGCGCCGCGTGAGGGACACTGCCCTTTCCTCCCAGGCCTGCAAGAGCGCAACCACCGCGGCCCCGCGCAGGACTGAAGTCTAAGCCCACAAACCTCCCCCTGAGCCAACAGCCTCCCGTCAGGAACGTCCCCGCCGCCGTCCTCTCCTCCTGGAGCACAGGTCATCCTTCACTCAGAGAGAAAACCCAAGTGCGCCTGCGGCCGGCCCGAGGCCAGGAGGGCCGGCCCGGACGAGCAGGGAAACCCTGCGGAGCCTTTGGGAGGAAGAGGCCGCGGGGGAGCTGCCCCGGGCTGTGCGGGCAGCTCTTCCCTTCCCCTTAAGTGCTGTGCAAAGTGCCCGGTGGACGCGCTAATGGCATCAGCGCAGCGCGGAGGCCCCACCGGGCACAGGCGCCTGGACGCAGAGCGGGAAGGGGCGTGGCCGGATCCTTCTAGAGGGCGCTTCAGCGTCCAGGTTTGCGAAGGAGCTACAGGGCGCGGCCGGGCCAACCCGGTCATGATCCACGCGCACTTCCCAGGAGCGACGTGGGCGGGCTTCGTGAGGGCCCCAGCTCGGGGGACCCCCATTCTGTGCCGCCCCCAGCCCCGCTAGTCCCAGAAGCCAAGAGGGTCCCCGTGAGGGGACCACAGGCAGCGGTGTCCCCTTTATGAATGACAGCGTGTGGTAGTGCACCGCTGCCCCGGCGGCGGAGCAGAAAGTCGATTCAACCGGCTCTACAGACAGCGCGCGTTCCCACCGCCTCCTCCCTGATGCTCCGCGCGTTCCCGCCGCCGCCTCCCCGACGCTGCGCGCGCGTTCCCGCTGCCTCCTCCACGACGCTCCGCGAGAGTGTCCACACTCGCTGCCACTGCCACTGGCGTCCACCCGAACGGTGTGAAGCTGCGGCTGCCCACGGTCATCAGGGGGACAGTCCCCTCTTCTCTGCCCCGTCTGAAAGACCCGGCCAAGAGAAGCCTGGGGGTCTGCTGCCCTGACATCCCTGACGGTCTCTGGGTGGACGCACACACAGACCACCCCCGAACGACACAGAGGTTGGGGTGCCGCCCCCCGCACAGCCGAAAATCCGTGTGTAACTTCTGTCCCCCGAACCGTCACACGAACAGCCCATTGTTGGCCAGAGCCTTCCTGGTCACACAAACGCCGGATTAACTCCTACTTGTCTGCGGGCCGATAGTCGCTGTCCCCTGAGAGCTGCTGCCTCGGTGACAGATACACGCGTGGGTGACAAGATGCGGTGTCTGACGCCATCACGGGGCAGAGCGTGCCCAGGGCCGGTGTCCTAACCTGGCGAGGGCCCGTGGCCGGGTAGCGTGGAGGTGGGTGGGGTGGAAAGGGTCCCCGTGGCCCCGGCGATGCCCCGCCTGTGACAGCAGGACCACCGAGGCGCAGGGTGGTGCTGCGACGGCTCACGGCAGGTTAGCCACGAGCACGTTTTCAGGGCCGTCCGCGCAGCGACCACGGACAGGAGGCTGAGAAGCAGACTCGCCGCAGTCAGCGGCCGTGGACGTGACCCGGCCCAGGGACTCCGCAGGCCGCCCCGGGCTCCGCGTGGAGAGCGCACGACAGGCTTCCTCCCAGGTCGCGGGGCGCCGGGTCCCCCGCGTCTCTCTCTCTTTTGCCGTGTTTGCATCGGGGGGTGGTTGGGTGATGCACACTTTCCCACCTGGTTTGGCTGTTACACGATGAGACCCTTGTAAATAAGTCACCCCGGTCACCCCGATCTGCACGCCGGCCCCCCAGCACCGCCACATGGCCGGGGCGCGGCCGGGGCGGTGTGTCCTGCTCTGGGCGGGGGGCAGGAGGCGCATCGCGGGCATCTGGGGGTGGGGAGGGGTCAGCGCCCACGGAGAACCAGATGCGATTCCAGGCGGTCTGGGGGCGGGTTAGGGGACCGTCAGGGATCCAGACGGCTGCCCGGAGACTTGGGGCGCACACGGGGGATGTTTCCAGAAAGCGTCACGTGCGATTCAGCTGCCGGCCCGGGCCAGAGCCTCCTGGAGTGACGCAGGCGGGGAGAGCGAGGCCCTGCCCGTGGGGACGCAGGCCTGACGTGCGCGTGCGTGTGGCTCTGCCCCCAGGGGACACGCACGCCCACGCCGGCGTCACCATTTCGCATGGCCTCCTCCTCGGACAAAGCAATACTGGACACGAGAAACGTGGCAGACTCCTGCTCGGGCACCTCGAGGGCCCCGTTTTCACACCCAGATTTCAGTCCCCAGCAGCCCCAGGCTGGGGTACACGCGGGGCAAGGCACCCGTCTGTGCCCAGGGCCCCCGAGACCGTCCCACGCCCAGCACGCCGGGGAAGGGGACTGAATTGTCCCCAGCCCGGGGGGCTCAGACCCGGACGTCAGGGGCCTCGGGAGAAGCCCGAGGGTGATGTTCCCGGTGTCCACGAGCCCTGCCGCGTCCCCAGGCCTCCCTCCCGCCAGGCTTCCGGGTGGGCACCGCTCTGCCCCTCGCCCGTGTCCCCAGGTGCGCCGTGCCCGGTGCCCACCCAGCGCTGGAGTCCCTGCCCCGTCCTCTCTCCCCGTCTTCACACGAAACGCCCCGAGACTCACGCCGGAGGCGAGAACACCGGGACCTGCCCGAAACCTCGCGTTTTCTGGACGTGGCTCCGGCCTGTTGTTGGGACAGAGCCCTCCACACCCCCACCCCCTTTGGGGACGGAACAGGGCCCTGAGGCCACCCACGTCACCACTTGCCGCCTGGTGCGTCTGTCACTGAGCATTTGGTTTGCGCAGAGCTCTGGGACCAGGAGCGCTGTGTCTCTGGGACCTGCGAGCCAGAGGGGACACGGCGGAGAGAGCCAACCCTGGGCCAAGGACGTGCACCGACATCGTGGTGACACCGTCCTCTCAGTGCAGTCAGTGTGACACTGGGACACTATCTTCTCAGCGTAGTTGGTGTGACATTGGGACCCTGTCCCTCGGTGCAGTTGGTGTGACGCTGGGACAGTGTCCTCTTGGTGCCGTCGGTGTCACGCTGGGACCCTGTCTCCCGGCGCCGTCGGCGTGAGCCCCTCCCCTACGATGTCTCAGCAGTCACCCTGGGCACTCGGCTGCTTTGAGACGTGTCACATTGGGTCCTGGATGCACCTTGACACGGAGGTTTTGTCCCGGGCCTCATCGTTTGTGCAACGTGACAGTGACTCACTGCCCTGTCACCAAGGGGGGGACGTGTGTTTGTTGCTCGTGGCACTTGGTCCGCTGTGTCCCCCAAAACCAACTGACGGCGCATCCCGGGGGACGCTCACACATCGGAGCTCCGCACACGGTCCCCCGTGCGGCACATCGCAGGCCTGCGGGCTGTCCCTCGTCGTCTGACGCCACGTGACACCGCGTGCGTGCGTATGAGCGAGAACCGGCCGGCGTGGAGCACCTCCTTGGCTTCGCGGAGTTTTCCGTCGCTCCTGAGCTCAGCCTCCCTCACCCGGACACGCGTCACGGGGACGCTTCGCCCGCACCCCCACGCTGCTCAGCGTGTGCTGCCACGTCCCCCGCGGGGACACGGCTCAGCGGCTCCCGCACGGTCAGCGGGTGGCAGGCGGGTGGTGGGGCTGCCCTGGGCGGTCTGTGCGCACGCGCCCCCGGGCCCACGGCGGGTTTATGCCTCTGGGCGGGTCCCCGGGCGCGACATGCCGGAGCCGCACGGTCAGCTCAGGTCCAACTCTTCGCAGCGGCCGCCCGGGGTCCGCACGGTCGTACGGGCCCGTCCGCGGCGGGCGGGGGCCCGGGTCCTCCTACGTCCCCGCCCGAAAGCGGGGAAGCTGCCCGTCTTCCTCGGGTTAAGCTGTAAGAGGAGCCACGTTTCCGGTCCCTTCCGTGGGCCGGGGGAGGGCACGCTGCCACTTCCGTGCTGCACGGCTTCTCGCCCGAGGCTGCGGCAGTGTCCCCGAGAGTCTGCCCCCGCAGAATGTCAGGGAGGGTCAGCTGTGCGCCCCCCACCCCCTGCCCAACACCGAGAACCACTCCTGGGCCTGGGCCCCCGTCGGTGTGGGCGCCGACGCTCAGCGCACGTCTGCGGGCCTCGGAGGTGACTGACACGTCACGGAAGCGTCCGAGTCCTCGGGGCCCCTGTTATGGAAGCCACAAAGTGCCCTGGACGTCAGGGCCCGAGCAAGGAGCAAAGTGCCCGGTCAACCACTCTGGGGTCCTTCTGTGCTGTGCTCTGTGACCCCCAGCCTTGGGCGGTTCCGGACCGGACCCTGAGGACAGGGGTCCAGGCCAAGACTCGGGGCACCCACGTGGCCCTTCCTGTGCTCTGTCCTCGTGCCCTTGGGGACATGGGGCTTTTGTTCCTTCTGCACAGGCCCTGTGCCACCTGACTGGATGGATCGGACACGAGGGGCAGGCACCCCGGGGCTTGCAGGACTGGCCCGGACACTGCGGCTGGCAGAGGGCCACCTGCTGGTGACACGGAGGCGCGTCACCCTGCGGGGTCTGGCAGAGCGCAGGGTGCGGTGGGCACGTCGCGCTCAGGCGCTGAGCTGCAGGGTCCTCGCGGAGCCCGGGCAGAGGGACAGGAATGGGGCTCGCCCGCACTGTCCCCACTGTCCCCCAGCTCCTGTGGCTGCTCGGAAGCTGGGGTGCGGCCCCCGTCGATGGTGAGTGCTTGTCCTGCGCAGCGTGGGAAGTCCTGGCCGGCAAGAGGCCCTGAAGGCCACCTGCGCCCCTTCCACAAGCCCCACAGGGTGCCAGCGCCCCCAGCCCGTGGGCCGCGCCCCGGCGTCGGGGGTGGCGTGCCGGCCTTCGCGCGTGCCCGCGTGCTGCCGGGGGCGTTGCGTCGCTCTCGTGCTGGCGTCCCACCGCGCCCTGCGCGCACCCTCACAGCCGCCTTCTGGCGCGTCCCCACGGCTCTCGGCGTCCCCGCGTCCAGCTCCGCCCACGTGCGAGTGCCGGCCGGTCGGGTGGGGTGGCTGGGTGTGCAGGCCAGCGCCCGGAGCCGCCGCGTGGGGGACCGCTAGCCGCGCCGGCACACGCCCCGCCCGCTCGGGCACACCCCCTCCCGGGGTCCTGTCGCTCGTGTGCCCTGCGGCCTGGCGTTCTGCACCCCGGGGTGGGGGCACAGCCGTGTCCCCGGTCCCACCCCAGCCAGGGGGCCCCTCGGGAGCTGTGTCCTTCCCGTCTGGCTTGACTGGGGTTTGATCCTCAACTGTGCAGCTGGAAGACGGGGGCCAGGTCCTCGCCCCTCCGGGCCTCAGTTTCCCTGCCTGTGAGATGGGGCCCCAACGCCCGGGAGGCAGGTGTGGGAGCATCACAGGAGACGGCGCGAGGTGTGGAGTCTGGGGCGGAAGGGGCCTCGGGGAAGACGGGACAAAGCAAAACAACGTGGGGCCCCCAGGACAGAGAGGACTCGGGGGGAGGGGCTTCCCCCACACGCAGGGGGCCGGGGGTCCACTCCCCGGAGGGAGGGAGGGAGGGAGCTGCCCCGGGGCCGCGGGGAGAGCCCCCCAGGCCCGAGGCCTCACGTCTGCGCCCCAGCCCTGGGGCAGGTCCCCGGGGGGCGGCCCGTAGCCCACCTGCCGGCAGGTGCAGGTGAGCTCACACGGCGGGCGGGGCGGCCGGCCTGGGGCTGACCTCTGACCCTGCAGGGGGTGCGTGTCACCCCAGCTCCGACAGCAAGGACACGTGGAGGCACCGTCAGGGTCGTGGCAGCACGTGGGCATCCCAGGCCGTCGGGACGTTTACCGGCAGGACTGAGGTGACGCCACACGTGTCCCCAGCCCGGCCTCTCAGAGCATTCCAACCCCCCGGGGACACCGTGAGCAGCACCTGGAGATTGTCATCACCGCGGTGTCCCCTGAAACAGCAGAGCAAAGCAGGAGAGCGCGTCGGGGGTGTCCATGGAAGGCCAGCAGGGAGACCTCACGGCGGGGTGTCACCCCGAGGGCCAGCCCAGCGGGTCCCCTGCGTGCCGCCCGGGGAGGTGCCCACCCGGAGGGGCAGGAGGACATTCATTATGACAGCAGCGCCCCAGACAGGGTCCTGCCGCCCTGCGCCCCCGGGACCCCGTCCTGGGCAGTCTCCATCGGCTTCCGGCGTGTGCCCGGCCCCGACAGCCCCGACCCCGTGCCCGTTCCTGCCCAGAACATTCTGGGACCTCGCACGGCATTTGCTCCAGAACCAAAGTCCCTCCGAGTGGGGACAGGCATGGAGGGTCCTCTCCTGCGGCTTCCTGGGGCCCCCAGTGAGGAAATAGAGACTCGGGGGGCCGTGCGATCCCCCCGAGATGGAGCGGCCAAGTGTGTGGAAGGCGGTTACCAGACCTTCCGTCCCGAAGGGACGCGGCTCGTAGGAGAGGGGCTGCCTGTGGGCGGAGGGCAGGGGGCTGCCATCGCCCTTGCACGCGCAGGGTGTGATGGAAAGATGGGGGGAAGCTGAACGCAGGGGGCCCAGCGCGCCGGCCCCCCAAATGCCCCCTCGCTGTGAACACGCGCCCCCACCGCTCTTGCCGCTTTCGGAAGCCGTTCTGGAAGCCTCTGTCGTGCGTGTCCTCAGTGGCACCGTCGTGGCCGCCTCCACGTCCTGATGGAGTCAGAGCGCTCACCTCTCATGGTCCCAGTGACTTTGGGGACGAGCCAGACGTCGCCCGGAGCCAGACGTGGTGCGTGCGGGGGGTGCGGGCACGCCCCAATGCTATGTGACGGAAATGGCTGTACCCGAAGTGACGTGTGACCAGAAACGAGTCCGCTGAGTGTTCAAGCAACCTCCTGACCGGTCTGACGCATTCAGCGAACACCTTGCCCGTGTGACAGGTGGCCTCACGCAGGACGCAGCAGATGGCAGCCCTCCGGGTCTGCCGTCCCCCAGCCGCTGGTGGGGACGAGACACAAACTCCAGGAGTGACTCACAGTGACAGAAGGGGACGGAGGTCAAGGAGCAAACAGCAAAAGGACAGGTTCGGGTCTGACTTTCAGAGTCTGGGGAGGACGGCGGGCGGCGGCCCAGGTGGGCGGACACCGAGGGACCCTGGGGCCCAGAGGGGGTCGGCAGAGGCTTTTCTTGCTGGTTAGCGTGTGCCTTCCCACAGCTTCTCGAGGAGGAATCGCAGGCGATTGTGCTGTTTGTAAGTAAGAGGAGAATGTCACCCCAGTGTGACGTTGTCGCTCCAAATCAGGCCACACTCTTCTGCCTTAGGTCTCCCAACTGACTGCCGGACGGTATTGGCTGTTAGGGTTTTGGGCTGCTTCGCACGACAATGACATTTTTGTTTTAACTTTTTGTTATACGGTCGTCCACAGACCATGATATGGAATTTCAGCCAAAAGTACTCAAACCGTGGCACGTGGCGTCCATTAGATGCAGGTCCGGTGGCCTGGACGACGTGACTGGTGCCCGACGCGGCACACGCGGCCTGCGTCGCGGACGTGCGAGCCGCGGGAAGGCGCTGCAAAGTCCCGGCCCGGAGCCAGGGCCCCGCACCACCTGCACGCTGCATAGCGAATTCGCACAATGACCGCGTGGCCTTTGTCACTAACTACACTGAGGTGGCAATTTTATGAAAAGAAACGATTACGATAACGTAGAAAATTTTCCTATTGTTGCTCCTTCTGGAGGAACACACAAAGACAGACAAACGGACACACGGGGGAGGGAGCCGTTTTCGGGCTCGCGGGGCTTGGCCCCCAGCGCCGCGGTCCGCGGGCGGGAATGGTCACTCGGAGGCACCGGCCGCCGCAGGGACGGGGCTAGGCGGGGTTCATGATGGGCGCGCAAACCTTTTAAACTTCATGTGACCCTCAAACCACTGTCCCCCTTTCAGCTTTCTCCAAAGTGGCCCGAAGTTAGACTGCGTTTTTAAAAGTGCTTATTTTCTCCCCTTTTTGGGTCCTTTTCTATGGGGGTAAAACTCACACACGGCACAACGTGGGGTTGTAAGCAGACAAGCCTGAGAGCTCCAACGCACACACGTGCCGCCACGGCCAACTGGGACATGGAAACTGTGTGTCACCCCGACGAGCTCCCCAGCAAGGTAGGTCCCAGTGACGCGTCTGCGTGCTCTGTCAACACGGGCAGGTGACACTTTCAGCCAAAGGTGTCCCACAACCGCAGCAATGGAAGCCACTGGGCACGTGCTATTACCGACCTGTCGTGGCGTCTCCGTGGCCCCCCGTGCTGCCAGCTCCTGCGCATCCTGCCCTGACTTACTTCTCAGGTGTTTGCTGCCTCTCTTCCCCAGGTGGGCCGTGCTGGCCTCCCGTCCCCACCCCGGCGTCACGAACATCCCCCCGGCCGAGCGCCCACGGTCACGACCTCCTCGGTCCTGGGCGTGTCCACTCGGAGTGCCCGGCCCTGTGGCGGTCACCGTGGCTGAGTCGTCCCCCCGCTGCTGCACCCTCACGCCTGGAGGTTGACGCGGGCTTTCCGTGGGGACCGTCAGCCAAAGCACGTGGCCTCCCCCTGTGGCCTGGGCTCCCTGGGACGGTGGTGGCCGGGCCCCCACGGTGACTCTGCTCAGGGAGCCGGGCGTCCCTTTTTGTGACCTGGCTTCAGAAGTCGTGGGACGTAACTCCCCCACGTCCTGTCCCTGGGACGCAGGCGGCAGTGGTCCGCGCGGAGGGCCCCGCCTTTCCTCGGACCGCGTGAACTTGTTGTAAAATGACCGCAAGGTGTTCACTGGTGACAAGGGCCACAGACCGGACGCCCTGAACGCAGGGCTCGGCTCCGTCGTGGGCCCAAGCCGTTGGCAGAGTTGCTTCCTTTTGGGGGGCTCAGTGCAGGATTGGCCCCCAGCAAGCCTCGGTGTCCCTTGGCTCGTGGTGGAACCGCTCCCACCCCTCCGCGTCGTCCCACGACCTTGTCCTCTGAGGGTGGCGTCCGTGTCCTCGCAGGACCCCAGGGGCTGCATGGGGGCCCACCCTGCCCCGGCGCGCCCCTGCCGAGACCCTGCTCCCACGGGAGGGCCCGTTCACAGGTCCGGGGACGTGGGTTTGGGGGGTCCTGGTCTGTCTGTCACCTCCCACCTTCTCTGCCGTTGGCACCTGCCTGGCCCGCTCGGCCGCAGGGTCGCCACCAGAGGGCGCTGCCTGCTCACGGGAGGTGACACGGTGCCCAGGTTCAGCCAGGGCAGCCCACAGGGGTCTCAGGGCAGCCCACAGGGGTCTCAGGGTGGCCTTGTGGGGTCTCAGGGCGGCCCACAGGGGTCTCAGGGCGGCCCACAGGGGTCTCAGGG
>PVJL010017865.1:0-17274 GCA_004026885.1 Lyroderma lyra
CCTGATAGCTAATGAGGATGAGCATTTTTTCATATGTCTGCTGGCCATTTGTATTTCTTCGTGGGAGAAGTGTGTGTTTAGGTCCTCTGCCCACTTTTTAAATGGATTGTTTGTTTTTTTTTAATTGTTGAGTTGTGCAACTTCTTTATATATTTTAGATATTAGCCCCTCAGAGTCATTGTTTGCAAATATTATCTCTGTGCTTTCTTGATGGTTTCTTTTGCTGTGCAGAAGCTTTTTAGTTTGATATAGTCCCGTTCATTTATTTTTGCTTTTACTTCCCTTGTCTTTGAAGTCAGGTTCATGAAGCCCTCCCTGAACCCAAGGTCTGTAAGTTTAGTACTGATGTTTTTCTTGTATTCAGTCTGTTGTTTCAGGTCTTATGTGAAGGTCTTTAATCCATTTTGAGTTAATTTTGGTACATGGTGAGAGTTGGCAGTTCAAATTTATTCTTTCCAATTTCCCCAGCACCATTTACTGAGGAGGCTTTCTTTTCCCTGTTGTATATGTTTCACTCCTTTCTCTTTGAGCTATTTTTTTTTATCTGCCATGATCCCCCCACCCCAATTCTTCCCTTTTTGAGGAATAAATTGCTTGAAGTAGTTTTTCAACATGAGGACATTTCTCAGAATACCAAGCTGTTATTGACTCGACAGTGTGCTTTCACACAGTGGTAAACATGGGCCACTTTCGGTGGAAGTGGTTAGAGCTGAGTTTGACCCCTGCAGGCCCGGTGGCAGACAGGCTGGTTACAGCTTCTTGAGCGTGGAGTCACTGCACAAGGCTCCCTTTTGTTTCTCTCATCATGGCATACATGGAAAATGATAATATTTACTCAGCACCCCGTGATCATGGCTCAGAGTTGTTGGCGACTGGCCTGTGGACTCTGGCTGTCCCAGTCCCTTCCCAGGCCACGCCATTCTGTCACACTGATTGGGCAGCATTGTTCTTAAAATTTTATGGTGCACAGGTAAACTTTTGTTATGTGAGAGTCAATTACATTCATTATGGCCTCAATTTGATAACTTCTCATTTCATTTATTGAACAGACATTTATTAAGTACTTTCTATTTGCTCAGTATGTTTGTTAGATCATATATTTTTCTCAGGAGGCTACCTGTAATTTCATCTCTTCCTATGTGGGATTAAAGCCTTTATTGTTGTCACCTGCTGTCATAGAATTCATATATTCTTGTGCCTCATTCTGCAGAAGGTATTGTGTTGACTTTTGTCACAAGCATGCTCATCAAATTAATTGTCCACACGGAGTATTTCGTTGGTCCATAACAGGCTGAATGTGGAACATTTTGCTCCTGAGACATTCAAGCAAGTCATCATTAGTGGGGTCTTTACTTAAAGGATGCTCTTTTGGGAAAAGTGCATTATTATTCTAGAAGATGGTTTTACATTGTTTTGGCCACATTACAATGTAGCCGTCAGGGAAGTGTTTGTGAGGAAGTGTTGGTCTGTTCTGATACCTGGGATTGCGTCTTTCTTGAATCTTGGACCTCTTTGATCCGGTCTTCACATTGCTATCAGAGTGTATTTTTAGAAAATAGGTCTGATTCTATCACTCCCCTGCTTTAAGTCCTTCATGGGCCCCAACACCAACTAAAAATGTGGAGGGAATGAAAACTCCTTGATATAACATGAAAGATCCCTTGGGCTGTGGGCTTTCTCTTTCTCCCCATTCTAGTCCTTTCCCCTTCTTTCCTCATCCCCAAGTTCATGCAGCTTCCCAGACGGTAGCACTTCTTCATGCTTTTGTGCTTTTGGATGTGCTCGTGTGCCCTCTGCCTGCCTGTGATCCCACTGCGTTCATGTGTCTACGTCATTCTTGGCTCTGTGGGAGCTGTCCTTCAGTGCTGTGTGACCCTATTTACACATCCGGGTCCTCCCTGTACTCTGGGTCCCTGACAGCAGGAAACATGTCTCATTCTTCTCTGTATGAGTAAGTCAAGTCATAGCACCATCTACTCACGGGGGACAGTCATCAAATGGAAGAACCAATGAGTAAATGAGTGAATGAATGCTAAAAATAGGAGTACAGCACCTTTCAGGGTACTTCCTATAATCTGTTAAAAGTAAGTACTTTTTAATGGACAATGACCAAGCTATATTAAGAATCCATTCTGATTTTGCAGTAACACTCCAGGGGAAACGTTTGTTGATGGTAGACAACTCCATGAAATGATGTTTCTTTCATTACCAGCCAATCTATGCTGCAAGAATGAGGTCATTGGTTTGGTTTGGTTTTTTTCCTCAACTAGTTACTTGCAATAGGGATTGCTAGACATTGTGATATTCAACCAGGGCTTTCATGTAATGTCAGTTTAGTTTAATACATGAATGGAGATTATCTCCAGGTTGACTACGTCATCCTTCACTACAATTAAGTAAATGGTCAAACTGGCCAGGTGGTATAGACTGTCCTTTGCACATACTTTGAGAATGAATAAGGTCTGTGAGCTATCTTGTCTCTCAGTGTGTCACCTTAAGTAATAGCAGGAGTCATTGTTGAATGCCTCAGGCATGATGTTTCCAGGCTTTGATTTGGATTAGAATTTATACAGCAAACTAGAGTGTACTGTGGATGCTGCTTGGTCTACTCTCTTTACTTGTTTGTGGATTATGTAACCAGAAAAATGTGAATTTCTGCCACTGTCATTGTGAATTCCTACTATAGGACTGGGATCAAGCAAATTCCAGAATGCAGGCATGCGGGTGGTCCTCACCACCTGAAGGAACTGTGGACATCTGTCTCCCACTGTGATTTGACTATTCAAAGAAGAATTAGAAGCATTTCCCTGCAGCTATCCTGTAGTGTTGATTACACCACTCAAAGCCCACAAGTTTAAGAAAACAAAAAACAAAATTCCTTCCTGGACATTGCAACAGCTCAAGCAGAGGGCCGAGTGTTTCCATGACTATAACACACTACACCCATTGCTGGTTCAAAGATGATGTTGGTTAAATCCATAAAATACTTTGAGGTCCACCTTGTCCTAAGAAATTTTTGCGTTCCCCCCCCCCCCCTTAGTTAGTGTTTAATCTCTGTTCCTTCTTTTACCTCCAGACTTCTTAAGGAAGCTGTCTTGACCATTTTTACCCAGTTAGTCAACTGACTGTGGTCTGGCATTCATCTTTGTGATGCTATTGAAACTATTCTTAAAAAAAAAGAAGAAGAAACTATTCTTGCTAATACAAGAGTTAGCAAAACCAGATGTTTATTGTGCTTGGTCTTCTTCCTACTTTATGACTCTGGCCACATTCTTATTTTAGAAACTCTCTCCCCCACCCAACTTCTAAGGTGTCTCTTGCTTTTCTCTTCCTTCCATCTCTGGTCATTTTTGTCAGTGTCCTTTCCAAGTCTTTCCTCTTCCTGTGCCCACCTGAAATGCTGCTGCTCTCTAGGGCTCTGTGATTTTTGGTTAAATACACTCTCCATGAATGGGAGCACCTGTTGGCAAGTTTCCACAACCATGTAGGTACTGGTAGCTTCAAATCTTCGTGTCCTGAGCTCTGGCATGGCACCCTCAAATATGCACTGGATTCTTGCCCCCCATGATTGCATCCGCAGAGGTGTTCACTGGTCTGGGCTTTTGGAGGAGCCTCCTAAATGTTTTCCACCACCAGTTTCTCCCCACCCCAGCTATTGTTAGCGGAGGTGAAGCAATTATCCACACCGTAACCATCCACTCCTGTTTCACTCCACCGCACTCTCTCTCCAAAGGACACCTAAATTAATAATCTGGAGCTTATTAGTTAAAGCCAAAAGGCATGGCGACTTAATTTAAACCAAATAACTCAAATATTTACTTTGCTTTAAGCTCATAAGGTACCAGTCATTACAGTGTATTTGTATTTCTGTAATACAACTCTACTCAACACTATTTTGTTGTTTTAGAAGTTAGGAAAACATAAAGAAGATATTTTTTTAATCAATAAAAAAGACTTTGTAGTTGTCTTTTTATTTTTAAAATAGGCTTTGTACCACCATTAAACCTTTTATGTCCTTTTATTATGACACTTATCAAAGTTTAGTGCAAAATTTTCTTTAATGGGTGTCTTAGTTTGGGCTTCTGTCGCAAAAATACCTTAGACTGTGTGGCTTAAAAAACAACACTTCTCACAGTCCTAGAGGCCTGATCAAGGCACCGACAGATTAGGTGCCTGGTGAGGACCTGCTTCCTGTTCTTAGATGCCCATATCCTCACGTGTCAGAAGGGATGAGGGAGCTCTTTGGGGACACTTATAAGGTACTAATCCCATTCACAAGGGCTCCATCCTCACGACCTAATCAACTCCTCAAATGCCCCACTTCCAGATACCATCAATGTTGGGGATTAGACTTTAACATATGAATTTTGGGGGACCCAAGCATTCTAGTTTAAAGCAATATGGTGAAATGGAGGTGATAGTAGCACCTTCCTCATAGGATTGCTGTAAGGATTGAGTGAGTTGTGTATAATACAGTAGTGCCTAGCACAGAGTCAGTGGTGTACGTGTTTGCTGCTATTATTACTGTTAGTTGACTGTCTCACTTGCTGTCAGACTCCTTAAGAGCACAGAGGGGACACTTCTCGTTATTTTATGTGCGACACCAAGTTACAGCCCTTGATATATAATAAGGCTCAGCAAATGCATGAAGGTTGAATTGTGCTTAAAAACACATCTGTTCATAAAGGATCAGTCCTGTGGTTGCCAGCCTCAAGGTCTGTCTTTTCTTACTGTCTACTACAGTGATATAAAGACCAAATGTTTCTCAGTGTTGAAGCTAAAAAATATATTTGTGACCATTGCAATAGGGACATGCCTCACTGGCACCGATGTATTTCTTAGAAGTTGTAAAAATTCAAGTTTTCAAGTCCATGGTATTTTTAAATGCACCATGAGAGTTAGCTGTTCCAAAGAAATCTGGTGAATCTTTTGTAGACTGAGAGTTCTGTAGTGAAGTGTACAGTTAACACCTAAATATTCAGTTTTTGGAATTCAGATTTTTATGGCAGGGTTTTCTTACAGTGAAGAGCACCTGGGATTTTTCTACATAGTAGTCGATAGTGGGTAGGCGTTAGATGAGAAGAAGTAAGATCCTCTTGACTCATGCTTGCTTAGATGTTTGTTTACAAAATGTGGTAGGGTTGGAAAAGTACCTTAAGTTCCTGTCTGATCTAGATTTCTTTGTGTGTGTGTGTGTGTGTGTGTGTGTGTGTGTGTGTGTGTATTAATAACTTTAAAAAGCCAATTTGTGTTATCTTAGTGTATTATTCATAAATATTGACATTTGTGTACTTCACTATGGAAGAAGGTACAGAGCTTAATTTTGGAAGCTTACCCAAGTAAGCTTTTATTACATCAGTCAGTTAAGAACTGTAACTTTCTTATTAGTTTTTTTTTTTTCAGATTTGGATATAAGACCTAAATCTCTTGGTTTACTCCATCGTCTATCCAAGCTACTGAAAATTGCTCAATATTATCTAATGTTTATCTTTTTGACAGATTTGCAAACATATTCTCTTGGTTCTGTGAGTGAATGTGTCTTAGTGAGTCCATTGCTGCTCACCATATGCTTAATTAAAAAAGGTTACTCTTTAACCAAATGGATGTCTGTAATCCAAATAAACAGACATAGCGCAATGTATTTATTGAGGCCTGCTTTGTGGTCTAGGATACAGAAACAGTGAACATAGAAACCTGTTTTCTTCTACTGGTCATAAAGAATTGGTTTTAGCCTTTTGATGATGAGCGAGTACTTTTGTTTTTGAATTTTTAAATATTATTTTAAGCTTTATAATTACTTGAGGGGGATATTGGACCATTAATTGCAGACTGCTTTGTTTAATCAAGAACATGTTTGTCATAGTTATAACTAGATTCTTTATTCAAATGAATATACGTAGATATTGATACTTGAGATTTAATTTGGCATGTGTACTCATAATACTCAGAGTGACGCTAAGAATTTATTTAGGGCATTATGAGATATTATGTTTATTATTAAATTAATGCAATTCAGACATTTATGAAGCATCATGTAATGTTTCATTTATAACTTTTTGTAGCTGGAGATATCTGCATTTGAAACATGAAAACTGTACAACTAAGTTTGGGTTCTCAGGGCATTACTTAATTTATTTTTAAAATACGAGCTCTTAGAATGCAGACTCTGTATTTGACTCTCTTACCTTGGAGGCCTGCGACATCTAGTGGAAGAGAGAGCCTTTCACACGGATAGCCCTGGCCCAGTAAGGAGAATGCCTCCCTTCTCGGCCTGGGAGGCTGGGTCAGTGCTGGGAGAGCCCTGGGGCGGAGACTTGGAGACGCCCAGCTGTGACTGGCGATGGGGTTGGGCTAAGAAAGCTCACATGAAGAGGAATATATGAGGGCTGTCCGGAAAAAAAATCCAGCCATAAATACTTGCATTTTTCGTATTACATGGCTGGATTTTTTCCGGATAGTCCTCGTATATCTTGGAATGCACTGAATAAATGGGTCCCAATTACCTGCAAAATCTTGGGTGCCCTCATCCCTGCCCCAGTGCTCCATGCGGGGTTCAGAGGCACATGGGGAAGGGAAAGAAATGGAGGAGATGGTGGAGCAGTGGGAAGATGTTTGGTCCTTTGCCTGGTCTTCAAGCCTTTTCTGAGGATCCCTTACTATGTGTAGACCAGAAGCTGACAATTACTGATCAAAGCCAGCGTAGAGGTGTGTTTTACTTGGTTTCATAGTATTTAAAAGACATAATTTAAAATGGCAAATTTCAGATGTAGAGAGAATTCACGTGAAAATCCAATGGGAAGATGGGTCACTTTCAGTCAGCTTTCCTGAAGGTGACCAGCCAGAGTCAAGGAGCCCGAGCCTTTGTCACTTGCCTGAGCTGACCTTTGGGTTTGCAGCCCCTGCAGGAGGCCTAGGCTGACTCTAGGTGGTGGTATACCTTGAGGGCTTGACTAGCTTCTGTCCCTCATGCCTGCCTCCTTCCACTTACCAGTCTAAAAATCAGCACTGACAGCAGATACCAACCTACAAAAATGGGAGGGGGGGCAGAAAAAGGAAGTGTGTTCATTATGACCATGATATTTATAGATTTTTTTCCCACTGTTTAAAATATTTACTATGTTTATGGAAAGCACTTATATTTTCCGTCTTCTCTTATATCCTTTATTTATTGCTGGGACAAACACTGTGTGTTTTCATTTCATTTAATTGTAAAATGGCCAGAAGACAAAGTTATTTTAAGCCAAGTACCTCCACTTTAAATAAAGTTTTTAAAACTTTTCACAAAGTTTAGATAAAAATTTTTCTGAAGTGGATTGAATTCATAAATATCATTTTGAGAACCAATGCATGTCTGTATTTTAAAATGTTACTTTATTTTCATGTATTTCTAATTAGTCTAGTACTAATAAAGTGGAAAGCATTTTTATTTGGAAGGATTTCCTAAATTGTATAAGAATTATAAAATATTTTTCTTTTCTTTTTTCACAAAATTCTGCCAGCGAGTTGAAAATGGTGACTTCAACTGGATTGTTCCAGGAAAATTTTTAGCGTTTAGTGGACCACATCCAAAAAGCAAAATTGAAAATGGTAGGTTTTTCTTTACATCTGAAATTTTATTTAAGTTCATCTTTAATTTCTTAATTTCTTCAGATAATTCTTCCTTCTGGTCATATTCTCCAAAGAATATTTATTCATTAAAAAATTGAATAGTAGTAATTAGCATGTTAAATATTAGTCTTTAGTTAGGTGGAGCTATAATCACTGTTTTAAAACTAGCAAATATTCAGGTTGCTATGAATAGGAGGCTCACTTCACCTGATCCAATTATCAGAGAAGAATCAGAGACACAAACCAATAAGCAGATTGCTGAATTCTATCAGTGGTTCTCAGATTTATTTGGTGGTGGAGTGCTATACATCAAGGTATTCTTTGGGGAACGCCATGTTGAATAATAATAATGATGTTGATATAGGTACTCTTTATTGAGAACTTACTATGTGCTCGTTGCTAGCTAACCACAGCATTATCTCATTTAATGCACACACAACTCCTTTTACACAGGAGAAAATTGAGGCTTAGGAGAAGGGAATTTGCCCAAGGTCTCAAATAGAACTGCTGCTCCATCCCAGAGTTGGGCTGCTAAACATGGCCACTACATGGATCTGTGTAGTTTTATCATGACAACTAGGAACAATTTGGTATCCCACAATAGTTAAATTATTTATTTGCAGTATATGTATAGCTAGGGGCATGGATATTCAGGAGCAAAAATAAAAACAAAACAAAAGATAAGCCTCTTGAATAAAACATGAGCAGCTATGTATTTTCCCATGAATATTTATTTTCTATTCATTTATCTTCTCATCTGCTAATATTCCCTAGAAGACAAGATAGTCACCGAAGATTTAAGAATAACTTAGGGGAGAAGTACATTAACTTTTAAAAAACCACCCATGAACGTAATAGCTCCTTTATTTGCTATCTGGTCAGACCTGAACATCAGTCCTCTGAGGGAATATCGTTTGCAATCCCTCATCTGGATTTATTTTCCTTCCATCATTTTCATTATAAGTATTTATTTGAAAATCTAGTTTCATTGTATATATTGTTATGCATGTGTTTAGATTTGATGGTTTGAGTTTCCACACACGTGCGTATCGTTTCATACCTGTGACGTATCTGCCAGGGAACTCTGCTGGAATCATGGTTTTCCTCTGGGGCTGGGTGATCCTGGACAGGTGAGCTAACACACAGGAGCCCTCTGCTGACGCCACAGTGAGAGCTTCTCTTGCAGGAATTTCTAATGAATCCTTTTTGCTCCAGACATTGGTTAATTCACCTCTGTCCTGTTGGGTTCTTAGGAATAACATGCTGAGTGCCTGAGGAAACTGCTTTCTGACAGTGGTCTGTCAAGACAGGATCGACTAAACGTACCTTTGGCCTTATGTGCAAAATGATCTGACTCAAACCCAGAAAATCTTAGTGACTTTGTTATTGGGTGTTTATTTGGCGAAGTTGAAGGAATTTTGCCATTTAGAACCCAATATTTTATTGCTTCCTACATTTGCCTTGCCCATTTGCAGGTTTTTGTTTTTGTTTCTGGTTTTGGGGTGTTGTTTTTTTGTTTTGTTTTGTTTTGTTTTTTTGTTTTTTTTTTTGAGAGAGGGAAAAGTGAAATTGTATTTCCCTCTTGGGAAGAGATAATTTTTTCCAAGACGTGGAAATGTAGAAAGACCTGGAATGACAGCTATCTTGATACCCACGTGAGGATTAAGAAACCCGTGAATAAGTTCAGGGCCAAGAGAAGTGCAGAGAAACAGAGGTAGAGACCCATTTGCAGTTTTTACTTTTAATAATGACTGGGTGGACTAGTCATTCGACTCTGCTGTTCTTCAGTTTCCTAACTTTAAATAAGGAGCTGGGAAGAGATGAATTTTTAAATCTCTTAGCCCTGAAATTCTGTTGCTGGGTTTGGTCAGCTTCAGGGCTCTGTCTGCGCTTTACTGGTGCCAAGGCACCATCTAGTGGTCAGATGGAGTAAGGCTCCGACGAATGCTCCCGACAGCCCCGTGCACGGTGCTGATGAAGCCAGTCCTCCACCAGAAGCATCCAAATGCGTTGATAAACACCCACAAACAGTTGTTCAGTGGTCACAGGATATTGTCATTGTTTGTTGGTTATAACTCATTTGAAACATTTTTGGGGATGTTTTTAAATTATTAGACTTACTGGGGTGACATTTATTAAGCAAGAATTACATAGGTTCCGGTGGCCAAAACATGGAAACAACTGAAGTGCTCTGCAACAGATGACTGGATAAAGAAGCTGTGTACACTTCTGGGGATTTTTAAGAAGTCTGCTCACCTGTGCTAGGAAGTACACCTCCTAATGTTCATATAATGTCCCTTTTCTGGAGACCTAACAATTAGAATTAAGTTGGATGTCACGTGAGATCAGCCCCTGCCTGGGCACAAATGCTGCCTCTGCTTCTTACCAGCTGTTTGTGCATGAGCCAGTTTACTCTTCCAACCATCAGTACTTGGGTGATTGAAGCTTTAATGAGATAATCCACACGGAACACTTAGTTTAGTGCCTGGCACATAGTAAATGCTCAATAAATGTTAGGTGCAATCATCATCACCATCATCATTGTCATCATCATCATTATTATGTCCTATTGCCACATTTGGCCAACTGTGTTCTTTTCTCAAAAAATATACTTGATTCCTCTTAATAGTTGGTTTAAATATATTACCTGTCATGCCATTTGTTTCTGATGGAAATTCATGTATGAAAAGAGAAATTCTTACAGCTTGGGTGGAGGAGGGGAAGGGACGCACACTGAACCAACCAGTAGCACTCTGGGTACCAGGTGCTGTTAGGGAGTTGTCAGGTTTGCTAGGAACCCTCAGCGCTTGACAGCCCACCACACCAGAGGAAGACCTTCTGTGTGTCCGTGAGCCCTCTCTGCCTCATTCCTTACACAGTAGGAAAACTCTTGTTTCCTTTTGTCAATCACAGTTTCCTTTAGGCCAGGAAATAATTTAAGCAAATAATTCAGCTAGGAACACAGAGTTGATTTTTTTCAAATTGAAAAGTGTGTGTAGTCTCTAAATGTGTTTCTGTAAGTCACGGTTTTTACACATGGCACAGCTCATAGCCTCCAAGAAAGGGCTGGAGAACAAGTCTTAGAAAATGAACACGATCTCAGGGAGACGGTCTACCAGCCAGCTCCAGGCAGGAGTGGAGACCACACTGCTACAAACAGGGAATTTAATGTGAGGCTTTCATTGCAGAGAAAGCTAAAAAGTAAAAGGGAAAGGGTAACATGGAAGAAACCAGAATATTGTGGAGGAAACAGCTACCGTTTTTAAGGCTGGGGGGACAGAAGGGAAAAAGTAGGGTTACTAGAACTTAGGAGCTCGGAGGAGGAGCCAGGCTGGTGCTGGGAGCTCTGATGGGCAGGCCACCGAGTTGGGGTTGGCCTTTGGGGGCTGGGGAGTGGCGGCCGTGAGGCTGGGCTGCAGGCTGGTGCTGGGAGTGTCCACCTAGTCTGGGAGCTCTGACTCCTGCCTTCAGCTGCTGAAGCCATGCTGGCGGGAAAGCAGTAGTGGTCCCTTCTCCCGCCTCCCGTCACCCCTGGGTGCCTCCCATGTTTAGAACTGACAGAAAGCCAGCTGGACAGGTAGGCTGGGCAGTGTCATAGGCAGACCCCAGCCCAGCATTGCGGAATAGCTGAAGAAGAAGACAGGAAATGATTAGCGTGTGCAGTGTTGGAGGCAGTAGGAAACACAGCCAAGGACACAGCGTAGAAACTGCTGGATCATTATCTGCCATGCTTGGAGTCCACCATGAGTGAGTTCTGAATGAGATAGGCTGACCAGATGCACTGTTTTAAATGGGACAGAAAACAACGTACTGGCCAGCCTAGTTCACTGGGCTAAATTCAAGGTGTCAGTGGGCTGACCAGACGTACCGTTTGAAACGGGACAGTACCGTTGTTTTCTGTCCTGTTTGAAATGGTACTTCTAGTCAGCCTAGAGCAGCGGTTCTCAACCTGTGGGTCGTGACCCCTTTGGGGGTTAAATGACCCTTTGACAGGGGTCACCTAAGACCATCGGAAAACACATATCAGATATTTACATGACGATTCATAACAGTAGCAAAATGACAGTTATGAAGTAGCAACAAAAATAATTTATGGGGGTCACCACCACATGAGGAGCTGTATTACAGGGTTGTGACATTAGGAAGGTTGAGAACCACTGGCCTAGAATGACAGCAACTCACCTAGTGTGCCCTGTGTCAGCGAACCCCAGATGGGTTACAGATATGGTGGTCGGTGTGCTGAGACGTTAGTCCCTTTAAGTCCCCAGTGGTCACCTTGGTTGATGGGCCAAGTCTAGGTCATATTCTGTCAGCCAGCTGACTCTAGCTCCTAGGAACACTGATGTGATGCTGGGGCCACCCAAAATTGAAGGGGTTCAGAGGCTGACTGCCTGTTCTCTCGAAAAAGAAGATGTCTGCAAAAGACATACACCTTTGAGTTTCTTACTCCGTTAAATGGGGTTAACTATTCTTAATAGGTTGTATTGAGGACAAAAATGGAAATTACACGTAATTGTTGGTTGTACACAGTAAGTGCTTAGTAATCACATCTCTTTTGTGAGGGAATGCACTACAGATTAAAGCATTGCATCTGGGAAACAGGCTTTAACTGTGGTTGAGATGTCTTTGTCACGTGGAATAAAAAAGCACCAAGCATCCTTGCAGGCCGACAGTGCACATTTGAGCCTCAGGAGGGTGTGCTCAGGATTTGAACCCTGCTGGTTGAGGTTTCGGACTTTCATGAGCTCTTTCCAATTGCTAGAGAAGGTTTTTCCCTTTCTATGGTGTTTTCTAGAGTTATTCGGACTGCTGCCATTAGGAATGTGCTGTGACCTCTTACTCTCCTGAAATGTTCTCTCCAGAGCTCTGCTGAGATGGCAGACGTTACTATGAAGACTTTTTTTGTGTTCCTGGGTTCTGTGAGAGGAAATGCATGCCTTTTGTTCACAGCTCCCTCTTCTCTGCAGGTTATCCTCTTCACGCCCCCGAAGCCTACTTCCCTTATTTCAAAAAGCATAACGTGACAGCAATCGTGAGGCTGAACAAAAAGATTTACGAGGCCAAGCGCTTCACCGATGCCGGCTTCGAGCACTACGACCTCTTCTTCATAGACGGCAGCACCCCCAGCGACAACATCGTGCGAAGGTTCCTGAACATCTGTGAGAACACGGAAGGGGCCATCGCAGTGCACTGCAAAGGTGCGTGCGAGGACTCGCCGGGCACCTCTTTCCGTGCGGGGATGAGCTCACCCCAGCAGCTCACGTCAGACAAAACCAGTTACTTTGTTGGGGAAAAAATGAGATGTTTATGCTCCACAAAAGTGCAACATGAACCTGTTTGAAGAACCCCTTCCTAAAGAAAGGATGGCTTGGATGTGGGTGATCAGTGGTGGGGTGACCTTCTGGACAAGGCAGTATTTCTAGACTTACAAGTTCGTGGCTCACTAACACCAGGCACCTCCACGAGGGACAATGATAGCGGCAGTGTGGTAGGCTGTCAGGGACACCTTGGGTTACTGTTATTATTTGGCTTTCTTCAGTGAGTCACGAATAGGGCAGCATCCCATCTAGAGGTTAGGCAGGAGCTCCTGTACACAATGGAAGGCTTTTACAGGCAGAAGGGGCCTATCAGGCGTATGTCAACGTAGGAATGTCCAAACCTGTAGAGGATTTCTATAACCATTTATTTGAGCCAAACAGAGGATGTGCCTGTGAGTAAGATCTCAACAGACTGAGAAAAACGCTCCCAGGCACATCTTTCAGTAAGTACACTCGTCAAGAGGCTAGGGTTTTTCATTTCCTTTTCTCTTTTGCTTCCAGAGTTGCCTGTCCCCTTTCTGTCCTCCACCCTTCTGATAGTTAATGCTCTCATTTTATGACCCAGCCATCTGGATCCCCATTTCCCCCTCCGCTCCTCCCTCCCCACACTAGTCTTTTGCATTCCGGGACGGATGCCCATTGCTGGGGGAAGTCAGCCTACTGGGCTCATGGGCTAGCCTGCTCTCGTCTTCGAATAAACTCTAGGGGTGGGTACTTCCAGTAGGGGGTCTTTTGGATTATAGAAAACATAAGGTTGCCAGATTTAGAAAAAAAACAAAAAACAAACAAAAAGCCAAGTTGATTTGAATTTTAGGTAAACAATGAATGCTATCTTAGTATCCAGGTATGTCTCAAATACGGCATGGAACATCTGAGGACATTCTATATTTTGTCTGGCACCCTTGTGTCAACTAGCCTCTGTGTTAGACTCAGGAGGCTCAAATTCCACAGTGGATTTTTCCAGCACAGTGGAAGGTATTTTACTGGGGTCGTTGATTTCCAGGAGAAGGAAGCATTTGGGCCACCCCGGGATGGGGCCTCTACTTCCGCACATGCAGTTTTTCATAGTGCCACTGGGTGGTGCTGTTCTCATGGTTTTGAGTCAGAGCCCCGGTCTGTGGCGTTTTATGCTAATTGTCTAGTAGGTGTTGGGGATTGTACTGTTCTTTTCAGGTGCTTAGAGCTGCTGTATCTGACTTATTCAGACAAGCACCGCTTAGGTTCTGAATGCAATTAAAATACCATTTTGTGGGCCCTTGTTTCTATGTTTAAGATCTGAGTAGGTGGAGGTACTTTGCTGAACATGTGAGAGCAATTGGAAGCTGCGTTTTATCAGAGACCCAGAGAGAGAGAAGCGAGCTGCGCGCGCGCGGCCCGGGTTTAGACGAGGGCTCCTTCTGCCGGCTCACCTGCAGAGACGCAGCCCGCCCCGCCCCCCCGTGACTTGGCAGGATGGGGCCTCACTGGCAGGACTTCTGTCTCTGGGAGCGGGTGGTGGATCTGCTAGGAAGGCCTCTTTTCTTCCCTTATAGCGGACCGCTGCTTTTGGTTCTAATCAGGTCACAGCGGGGTGGCGGTGAGCTGGCTAGCCCCATGTGTGGCCCATTTCCCCCCTCACTTTGCCGTTCCATCTCATTCTATGAAAGATTGCCCAGGCCCAAGAAAGAGCCTGCTTATTTCAGATGTCACTGGAATTTGAGATCTAATGGGAATATGGCAGCTTTATTGTTCACTAGGAGATATCCATATGTTCTCTTTCAAAGTTTATTTTTGTGTCATGAAAACTAGTATTTTTCCTGGGCTCAATTTGGCCTTATTTCTGAGTCAGTTGTATGATTTCCAAGTCATATACTTTATCTGTGTGTCGTGTCTTGGACTGACAAATTCAATGGAGAAGAAATACAAAGCTCTCCTTAAAAAACTCATCATCTCTCTTGATAGCATTCCTCACCTAATGGGCATGGTGCAAATATGACATTCTGGTGTTAAGTGTTTTCATTATAGGTATTCTAGCATTATATCCCTGACCTGTGAATGTTGACATTTTAAGAAATACATATACCTTTTTATATTGCAGAAGTTTTTATATCTTTTTAAAAATTAGAGCCTTTTTCATTTTTATTTTTTAACCATTAAAAACAATTTATTGTCATTTTGGTATAGTTAGTACATCCTAGTCTTGATGTGGCTGCTTCTTTATATCCTTAGTTATAGGACTTATGTTAAACTAGTCTTCAGGTAGTTCTCAAGGGTGATGGTTCTATAATTTAGTTGTAATTTTGGCCATGGGGGGACGTGAGCACAGTGTTTATCTACTTCTCTATTTTACTGGAAGTCCTAAAATTAGAACCTTTAACACTGAGGTCAATTCTTGTATAGGAAGGTCACATTTACATGTGGTGACATCTTTTTGAGTGTGTTACTTCATTTGCTTCCACTTGTACACACAGGCAGGATTCTTTTTATATGGATTATACCTTCGGTTTAATTATAGATGTATTGCTTTTAATAGCATACTTATCTGCTGCAGGCCTGTTAATTATTTTGACATCTGCCCTAATTAAGTCAGCTTAATTTTCTGGGAATTCAAGCAGCACTGAGTATTTTAATTGAACTATAAGGAGGAGGGAGAGAGACTCAGTCTATGTGAAATGAACTTTGATGGCTGCTGAAAAGGGAAGGAACATGCCTCAACCTAAGGTACTTACGGAGAGACAGACTAGAAACTAATTTGCTGGGAATGTGAAACCTTACTATGATTCGGTACCTGCAGTTCACCTTCTGGTTGAGAAAAGAGATGGCTATGAATTCTCAAAATTTTCTAGCACAAATAATAGTTGAAAAACTGGCAACATTGTTCTGGTGTGTGAGGGTTGATGTTCTATAGGGATTTTAGGAAACGCCTGGAACGGTAAGGCATTCGGCGTTTAACTTGGTATAAATAGAATTGTTTTCAACTTCTTGTCTTGCTGTGCCAGAGAGCCCTTTAATTATGAATGCTTTAACAAATTTGTTCAAGTTTTTATAGAAAGTTAGTGAAATGTTCCTATTCTCTTCAATTGTGATAAGAGCTAACTATTGAGTGCGAAGTAGGTTCTTTTTATAGCTCTAAATTATAGACTCTTTTTAAAAAGGGGAAGCAACTTTAGTTGCTGAGAAATTTGAAAATTTTTGGCACCACCTCTTTTTCTTTGGTTATGCGTGTGTTTGACTAGGAGCTTAACCGAGGGAACCTGATAGCCCCTCACATAGTGAGAGGTAATTTTGTCTCCATAAAGGCCATATTCTCTCCAGAGACCCACATTGGTGACATGTCACATGAAGGAGAGACTTTGGATACCGACCAGGTCCTGGGTCCTGCTACAAAGCGTCCAGCTGTGTTTTATCAACATGATTACCTGTAGTCTTGTCAGATAGCTGGGGAGTGAACAATTGCAGAAGCAAAAATCTGCTCGGGGCAGAAACGGAAAGACAAGTTACTCTTAACTCTTATATTAAAGGAAGAGGCCCACTGAGATCATAATTGAACTTGACTCTTTTCTAAAGAAAGTTGGTGTTTGATCTGGGGCTAAAGGTACTTCACATGAAAACAGGCTACCCCTCCCCCCAACCTCTCATCTAATAAAACAGTATATATATACTTTTTACAAAGGAAAGGTTAATGGGAAAGGGATGCCAGGCATCTACGAACTTGAGCTTGATTGTAATTTCATTTGTATTTCCAATGTATATTCTCAATCCTAGGTGATACTGCTCCCAAGGAGGCCAAATTGTTTTGGGGGGGGCATAAAAACATTTTCTATATAAGGCACAGAATTACATGCAGCACATAAAGAGACAGGCAGCATATCAGTGGCAGTAAAATTTCATGGGGGACAATTTAAAAAGCCTAAACAGGCTCTCAAGAGGGGGAACAATAACGAAGAAAAGATTGGAACTTAATGGTGTAACTACACCATTAGCCGTAACTATACCATTGGGTGACATAATGGTGTGTTACAGTTACTGAAATACGTATTTCTAAGTACAGGGGAGCTGGAGAAGCTGCTCTTTGTTAATCCACAAGGGAAAGCTCACCACAGGACCCCTCCTTCTGGGGGGGAGGATTTGTAAACACATCAGAAACGACGCAGTCAACCCTCCTCTATTCCCTTTGCTCACTAAGTATTTCCACGCATGGAACTGACATTGCAACCACTTTCCAGGCCAGAAACACTGGTCATCTTCATTCTCCCTGTGACCCAGTCCGTACGTCTTCCGAACGCAGCTTTTCCTGTTCGTCCGCGCCACCCGCCCCTTCCCGCTGCCCGCCCCGTCTGTCCCCTTCCTGCTGCCCGCCCCTTCCGTC
>PVJL010017866.1:0-17271 GCA_004026885.1 Lyroderma lyra
GGGCCTTTGTGTCTGTGTAGTTCTGTGCCTACTCCCCATCCTCATCAAATGTTTCATTAAAAGGATGATGGATATTCAAGCCAACATCCATGGAAAAAAAAAAAAAAAAGGAGTTCCCTGATGGTGTAGTGGCTTAAGGCTTCGGCGTTGGCACTGTCAGTGCTGCGGCCTGGGTTCGATTCCCAGTCAGGGAGCTACCCACGTACCAAAAAGCAAAAAAAAAGCAAAAAAAAAAAAAAAAAGATTTTCTAAATGACTTTAGATACACACTCGTTTTCAAAGTTCACAGAGTGGGCAGGAATGTGTCCACTAGCACCATCTGCCTCTTGAATGTCTTCTATGTCATCACCATCAATCCCAGGCATTCCAGGTGTATAGAGCTTAAAGTAAAAGTCCACAAGTGTCTATGAACCTTCAATATCCTCTGCTTAGCATTATGATTCCTGTGAATGTGACTGACAAATTGAGCAACAAAAATACCACAGAGAAAAGAGATTACAGCTACTCTTAGGCTGTCCTTCATGCTAAAATCACTTATTGTATATACCACTGTTATTATTCTGTAATTTTTTAGGTTTGGTACGCTTGCTCTCAGCCAATGGCACTATGGTTTTCATCCTGCACAGAAACAAGCAAAGCATCCCACACACTCATAGGACCAACATTTCCTCTCAACCCTCTCCCAAGTCCAGAGCTACCTAAAGCATCCTTGTCCTGGTGAGCGCTTTTGTATCTTGGTACACTCCCTCTTCTGGTTTTCACATTTGTTCAGCTATTTATGATAATCCCAGTTTGTGTCTAGTGAACATACTAATCACTGCATGTTTCCCAACTGTCAGCTCCTGCATTCTCATGAACTATGACTCCCAAGTGTCCAGCTTCTGCTTTGCTTGGAGAAGGGATATAAAATCCCCTAATCTTATAAAAAATAAGTAAATAGTAAGTAGAGTGAAATTCAAACATCTCAGAAGTAATAAAATTTTTACAAATCTCATTATTTGCCCTTGACCCAAAACATTCAGAAGTAGAAAAGAAAAACATACATTAAAATATCTAATTTATATAATCCATTGTTAAATTTAAAATACTTCTCCAAAAATCTGAAGTAATATAGGAAATTACAAAGTATGGGATGCAATCCAGTCTCTCTCAAAGGTACTTCAAATTATACTTCCAAAAAAAAAAAACAAAAAAACAAATTATACTTCCAAAAAAAAGTGTGGACTAGTACAAATTAAATCCAAAGAAAGAAAAATGAATTAATATCAACACAAACAGAAAATTTTATTCTTTCAAAGCAAAGTGTCAGCCTTCCACCAAAGTCCCCACAACTCAGCCCAAGAGTGAGCCCTGCCTACTGAGTGAAGGGGGATTAGAAATGGAAACTCTGTTTTGCAGAGAACACTATCTGCATCCCACCCCTCTCTGGTCCGTCTCTGGTCCCTCTCTGGTCCTGCTCAGGCCCCATGCCTTGGGCCCACTCACCGCTCTGAGCACAGGCCTACTCAGACTCATGTCCCATCTGCCTTCCCTGATGTGCAGCGAGAGGAGTAAGGGGCACAGTTGGGTGAGTGAATTTCAGCTTCCAGTTCAAACCTGAGCTTGGTGCCCTTTCCCCCCTTCAGCAACACTTTGGGTTCAGGGGTTGCCAGGTACTTAAAAACTACTTCATCCTCTGCTCTTCCTGCAAGCAGTGAGTCCTGGCTTCACCATGAGATAGATGTTCAGAACACTGGCGGCTCCGCTGTGGTCCAGGAATCAGTGTCTATTTCGCATTAAGATAGACCTGAGGCGTGTCCCTCCACTTTCGGCCTTTATTCCAGGTGGACACCGCCTGCCGCATCTCATCATTTTCCTGCTCAGAACCTGTCAGTTATACCAGTCCTCCTACCCAACCTCACCCCCCACCCCTACACTCTGTACAATCTAATTGGGTAAAGTCATCACAGGTGGATTCTTTTGGGCACACCACCCGCAGCCCCACTTCCTGGAGTGAAGAGAGCTCCAGGAATATGTTAGACCCTACTCTTCTAAGATCTGCATAGAGTGTACTCTCAGGTCAGCCCTTGCCTATATGGAGTCCTCCATTTTGTAGTCAATGCCTTGGGGAGGCCCCTGACTCCCTCCCTCCCTGAGAAGGTGACCAGCACCAGTTCTGTGACACTTGAAAAATCTCATCTCACTGGCTGTGCTTGCCTGTAAATGGCTGGGTTAGGGACAGAAACAAAGTGGAATTGAAAAGACTGAGGGAGAGAAGAAAAATGAAGGCAAACTAGACAGTAGAACAGGTGGACTTGGAGAAATAATAGAGAAAAAACAGGACAAAATAGTGCAAAAGAGGGATCACCAAAGATGAAGGGGAGCAAAATAGAGAATGGAATATCTTCACCAGTGGTAGAAATAAGCTAACAAAGGTAAATACATCAGACTGAGTCGGGGGAAGGAAGGCCATCATAATAAGAGGAGGGAGGTTGTCTCTCACTCTTCCCCTTTGTCTTACAGCAGGCGTCTTGCCACTGTGACAGTAGTTGTGAGGCAGTGTGGATAGAGTAGGTAGAGAGGAGGCTGGGACTTTGATGACTTCCTCGAACACCTGTCATATCCTGAAGTACAACCTCTAGACACCCTATTATGTGAGATTATAAACCTTGTAGTTTTAGTCACCATTTTCCAGGTGATCTTAACTCACTCACAAAACCTTAACAACCTGACGAAGACACTGAGGTTTCGTGTCACTTGTAGAGTGCAATGTTTAAGAGGAAATCTTGAAATATTTAAAATCATAAAGTGGAAAAATGGACTGAAAACCTTTCTCCATTGCTGAAATGGACCCATTTAATTCAAGGTGCCTAAATAATATGAGAACAGTAAAAGTGTTATATAAACTTGCAATATTAATTTTAGAAGTTAATTTCTAGATTAAAAACTAAGATTCTGATAATATAACCTCCAAAGAGGAGTAAAATACAATTATTTTAAGAAATTGATAGAGAAGAGCACAAATTGGAGAAACTAATCATATTTACTTTTATATATAACCATTAGACATGACAAAAATAAAAGAATTTTTACCATATCCCTTGAAACAAAATATTCAAACACAGAAGACAAAAAGATAGGTCTAATTATTTAATTTATCCACTTTAATTTTCAAATTAAAAATACTCTTCCAAATAACAGGATAAAGAATTATAAACTTATAATTACAATATTTAGTAATTAGTGACTTAAGCAAAATATAAGATGTCATCCAGTATGTCTCAAACTTCTTTGAGAAGTGTGCATGGAATAAAAAGTTTAAAGAAAGAAAAATTAATTAATATCCATGGAAGCAAATTTTTTGTTCTTTTAAAGCACTGCATCAGTACTCCACCTCTATAACACAGGGCTCACCCCAGAGAACCCAGCCCAGGAAGGTGCCTCTGCTCTCCAAATGAATGGGGAGCAGAAGTTAAAAATTATATTCTGGTGCAAAGGTAGTACCAATTTACAGACTGTGCACAGGCAGTTTACCATTTCACATTCTAGCTTCTATCACCTACAGGGACAACTCCAGCTCCTGCTTGGTTAAATTAAAAGTTGTAACTGTCTTAGTCTTAGATGTTCTAAGTCCAATCACTGCTCCATAGGAACACTGCCCACAGTGACCCCATCCCCAACCCCCAAGTCTCAGTGCTCCTCCTTTCTCACTCCCAGGTCATGCAACTCTATCTGCTCCTCAAATAAGTTTTTACCTAAACTAGGGGTCCTCAAACCCTCAGCCATGAACTGGTATGGTGTTAGGAACTGGTCCACACAGCAGGAGGTTAACCGCAGGTAAGTGAGCCAAGCTTCATCTGTATTTACAGCCACTTCCCATCAGTTGCATTACCACTTGAGCGCCACCTTCTGACAGATTAGTGGCAGCATTAGATTCTCATAGGAGCCAAACCCTATTGTGAATATTATATGTGGGGCATCTAGATAGATCTAGGTTACATGTTCCTCATGAGAATCTGATGCTTGATGATCTGAGGTGGAGCTGAGGCGGTGATGCTAGCACTGGAGAGTGGCTGCAAATACAGATTAACATTAGCAGAGCTGTTTGCACAGATACCATAATAAATCAACTGCTTGCAGACTGATATCAAAACCCTATCAGTGAGTGGCAAGTGACAGTTAAGCTGCATCTTGTGGCAGGTTTTATAGAGGCAGGTGAGTTGATGTACTTCAAGTGTACAGCTGTATCTGGTGGCAGACTTTAACTTAGGATCTAACTCTTAGTTCTGTGTGCACGTGGACCACTTATTATTTTATTTACCACTTCTGTCCACACCTATTTCCCAAACTGTACACTTGTCTCAGTCACAGTTTTGGTAAGACCACAAGCTCACCTTAGCCAAAATGAGAAGAAAAAAAAAAGTCACTGGAGAGCTCCTTTCAAAAGGGAGAAAGACCCAATGATGAGACAGCAGAAGACTCTAAGACTTCCAACAAAAATAAAACTACATTTAAAAGAAAATACCAAGAGTCCTACTTAAATTATGGGATCATTGCAACAAGCGATTCACATTCTCCAAACCTGCTTTGTATAATATGTGGTGACCAGCTATTTAACAAAGCCATGAAACCTTCAAAACTGCTTTGCCACATGGATACCAAGCACCCTGCATTAAAAGAAAAGACTTTGGAGTTTTTCAAAAGAAGAAAACATGAACACAAAGAACAGAAGCAATTATTGAAGGCCACCACTTCATCAAATGTATCTGCATTGAGAGCATCATTCTTAGAAGTTAATTGCATTGCTAAGGCTAAGAAGTCCTTGATTTTTGGTGAAGAATTGATCCTGCCTGCTGCTGAGGACATCTCTCTTGATCTTTTAGGAGAGGCTACAGTTTAAAAGATGACATGTGTTCCTCTTTTGGCTCACACCATAACTAGACAAACTGATGAAATAGCAGAGGATACTGAGGCACAGTTGTTAGAGAGGATTAATGAGTCACCATGGTATGCAATCCAGGTTGATGAGTTTACTGATATTGACTACAAGGCAACAATACTGGGTATTGTGTGGTATTTTTCAGAAGGATGTGTGTGAGGACATGTTATGTGCACTTTTGTTACCAACCAACACCATAGCTGCAGAGCTGTTCAAGTCTTTGAATGATTACATATCAGTAAAACTGAATTGGTCTTTTTGTCGGTCATGGACAGAGCAGATGCCATGACTGGATGGCTTTCTGGTTTCACTACTTGGGTCAAAGAGGTTGCTTCTGAATGTGAGTCTATGCACTTTGTCATCCATAGAGAAATGCTGGCTGGCTGAAATGTGTCACCAGAACTTAACAGTGTTTTGCAGGATGTGATTAAAATGATCAACCACATTAAAGTACATGCCATTAACTCACATCTGTTTGTGCAGCTATGAGGAGATGGATTCAGAACACACACATCTTCTCTTATACACAGAAGTGAAATGGCTTTCTAAAGGTATGTCACTGGATAGAATTTTTGAATTATGAGAGCTGCTTCAGATATTTCTTTTAGAAAAACAGTCAACACTGGCTACACATTTTAGTGACAGAATCAGTCACAAAACTTGCTTACTTGTGTGACGTATTCATCCTGCTCAACAAACTGTCACTTCATGGAAGAATGACAACTGTATTCAAGCTTATAGATAATGTAGCTCCAATAAAAGCCAAACTGGAATTATGGGGGCGATGAGTGAACATTAGGATTTATGACATGTTTTAAATATTAGCAGAGATTTGAAAGACACTGAGTCAGGGCATTCTTTATCCCAGCTGGATAACCTGGATCAAAGTCAATGTGGAATATTCTGAGATTGCTGTAAAAGCACCAAAAGTCTGCTTCTATTTTCAGCATCTCATTTTTGTGAAGCAGGGCTTTCTGCAGTGACAGCAACCAAAACAACATTATGGAGTAGACTGGAAATAAGCAACACACTTCAGGTGTCATTGTCTCCTATCACCCCCCAGATGGGACTGCCTAGTTGCAAAAAAATATGTTCAAAACTCCCACATATTCTGCATTATGGTGAGTTGTGTAATTATTTCATTATATATTACAATGTAAGAATGATAAAAATAATGTGCACAATAAATGTAATATACTTGAATCATCCTGAAACCATTCCCCGCTACTCCCAGACTGTTGAAAAATTGCATTCCATAAAACAAGTCCCTGGTACCAAAAATGTTGGGTACTGCTAAGCTAAACCATTTCACCTTGTTAAGAGGAACTATCTCTGCTTGCAATAAAAGTGGTCTACCCTTCCCTAATTCTGAACAGGGTTGGCCAAGAAATTCAAGAAATGAGGAGTTATCAGAGAGGTGGAAGTACTAATGTACTCACTTTGATTGTGTGATTTATTATTAGTATACGTGCCAAATTTCAGCCTACTTGCATCCATATTCTTTCAGGTATTGTGAAACATGAAGAAAATGCTAAATATGTATAAAATTGAATGTCATGCCATCATTAAGTTCCTCATGAGACAAGGGAAAACACCTCAAATCATTTTGGAAGAGATGTTAGCAGTTTACGTAGACTTGTTATGGTAAATTCATGGTTTACAAGTGGCATAGCCTTTTCAAACAAGGCAGATAGTCAAAGATGACCTCCATCTGGGATGCTCTGTTGAGGCCACTTCCTCATACATTGCCAAAAAAGTTGAAAACTTGTAGTGGAAGATGCCAGATTGAATATAAAGCAGCTTGCAGAAATGGTTGGAGTTTCACTTACAACCATTTTGAATATTCTCCCTCAGCACCTGAGGATGTCAAAAGTCAGTGCAAGATGGATACTGAGAATGCTCAAGCTGCTTCAAAACAACAGCACATCAAGTGTTCACGACAGCTTTTGGACCTCAGCAGAGACAACAAAGTTGAAGTCTTACACTAGATTGTCCCTGGGGATGAAAACTGGGTTGATCATTACAAGCCTCAGTCAAAGCAGGAGTCCATGCAGTGGCATAAAAAGGGCTCTACACCCCCTAAAAATTTCAAGGTGTCACAATGAGTTAAAAAAACTCATGGCTACTGTTTTTTGGGATATGGAGGGTATTCTGCTGATCAATTACAAAGATAAGGGTGTCACAATAACAGAAGAGTACTATTCCAGTCTGCTGGACCAGTTAAAAGAATCTGTGAAGGAGAGAAGAACAGGAAAATGGACCCAAAGGGTGCTGCTTTTGCATAACAACATGGATCTGAGGGCAAGAACAACACATTTTATTGATTTATTTATTTAGTGGTGGTTCCCTGGCTGGGAATCGAACCTAGGCCACTGGGTTGAGAGCATCAAAGCCTAGTCACTACACCACATGGGAGTTCCCTGATGGTGTAGTGACTAGGTTTTGGTGCTCTCAACCCAGCTGCCTGGGTTTGATTCCCAGCCAGGGAACCACCACCACCACAAAAAAAAAAAAAAAAAGTCACGACACATTTTTTAAAAGAGTATAAGTAAAGTTATTGAAAGATCTGAAAGATGTATTAATTAGGGTTAAGTGTGAATATATTGAAAAGGAAAAATAATACTTTTTTAACCCTTATTTCTCTTCATTCTGTGCATTTCTTGACCACCCTTTATAGCTAACTTGGCTCCAAAGGACACCAAACAGATTCAAAGAAACCAAAAAGTGGAAACCAGATTGTTGAGCTGGAGGACAAAGAAGCCAAGAACTGCTGCCCAGGCCTTGCCTTTTTGATGACACCTCCCCAGGCTCCCCAACCACCTCTGCCTGCTTTCTGCCCAGGCCCCAACTTCAGCCTTTCATGCACCACAGTTTCCTGCAGAACTGGAAGCATGTGGGGAGAGAAAGAAGTGCAGTCGAGTGAGTGAATCAAGGTTTTCTCATTAAAACCTGTGCTTTGCAATCAATAGTTTAATGTCTATTTGGGGAGGAGTGGGTTAGGGAGGGGAGAAAGGAAGGGGGTGGGAGAGGAGGGAGAGGAAGCTAAATATATGGTGATGGAAAGAGAAGTCACATTAGGTGGTGAACTTATTATACAACAAGGTGACAATGCACTGTAGAATTGCATGCCTGAAACCTATGTAATCCTTGCTAACAGATGTCACCCCAGTAAGTCTAACAATAAAAATAAATTTTAAAAAATCCAAAATCTCAAACAAACAAAAACAAAAAAGCTGCACTTTGAGACCCTTAGGCTCTCTCTCTCTCTCTTCCACACCCAAATTTCGGGGGTCTCCTGTAAGTTAAAATCTTTGACCCTGCTGTTTCTTGTTGTGAATTATTTTCTTTTGCCCCTCAGGACCATTGCCATTAACCGTCCAGAATCCTTGTTGCTCCGTGCGCCTTGGGGAGTCTCTGTTTCTAGTTAGAATCATTCTGAGACAGGAACCAGCACCAACTTTTCCACTTTGGGTCCTCATAGACACACACTGCCACTTCATTTTCCTGGCTCTCAACCATCCTCAGACTCCGTACTCCCCTTCCTTAGCAGAAATCAATCGAGCCAACTTCTCACTTGGGAGGTGTTTACATGCCATTCCCTGCCTCTCCTAGGCGGACGTGGAACACTGATGGGGAAGAAAAGAGGCACAAATATATGGCATTAGAGAGGAGAAAAAATGTCAGGGAAGAAAATATATTTCAACAGAGTGGAAACCCACACTATGGAGGAAACTAAAGGGTGCCTACAAAAGTGAAACAATGAAATGGGTAAAAAGGAGAGAAACAGAAGGGCACACAAGAGACGAGTACTACAGAGAGCAAAACATAAGTGGTAGAGAAAGCGGGGCTTGGTGGGGGGAACCAAACCTAGGTGAATATTGACTGGATATTAAATATGAAATAGTGAAGTATGGACTTGTAGCTTTGTACCCTAAATAATGTAAGATTTGTTGAATTGTCTAAATTATGCAGAAGTGAGTTGGATAACCTGGTGTTGGAGTATCTGTATTTTCTAATTATTGCATCAGACGATAATTCTATTTGCAACCCCTGTTCATGCTTATGTAGATACTAGCATCATCAATTTCAGGTCCTGAAGAATTGGGAAAGACTTTCTGACACCACGGGGTGTGTTTTAAAATGCTCATTATTAACAGTACTGTTTTACCCTCCCCTTTCTTTCCTGTGGCTAATGTCTTTCTTAAATTTGATGTATTATACTTGTTTTAACTTTAATGCCAAAATTTATTGAATAGTTTTTACATTTCCAAATTCTTTTTCCTTTTAACTTCATTGTTCAGATTATGAGGTTCATATCCTTTGTATTCTATCATATATTGGAACTATTTGATGTTTGGTAAGTAACTTTACCATATTTTACTGCATCTGGTAAGGGTGTTAAAACCTTTTAACTCAAACTGACCTGTTTATGATGAAGAGATTGCTCAGAGCTATCTTTAAGATGGCCTTTCATGTTGTACAGGACTAAAGTATTTTCACATTTTAAAAATATTTTTTAGGAAAAGAAGAATTAAATACCTGGGTTTGATTTAATACATGGAAGAGAAGTTTCTCTTGGTCAGGAATGTGGAAGGTAATCTAAAATTAGGACAAAACTTTTTTTCTAACTGCCCTATCCAGGTCACCATTTTAAAATTCATTTACACCCAGTTCTGCTCCCTCATGAGACTTCTTCTGGGTAACTTGTTAAAATTATTTCTCCTCAGAGCCTCATTGCACCCATCTGTAATGTGGGGATGTCAGGGTAGACCAGGAATTCTGAGTGTGAGTAAATGGAATCCCTGAAGTGATTTTCTGAATTTGGCATGTGTCTACGTTTGGCAATTTTCTAGGAGAGGGTGCCCAGTTATAATTAGAATTGAAAATGTGTCCCGGTCTTAAAATTAAAATTAAAACCACTATAAAAGAGGAAGTGGCAGAGCCTCTCTGCTTTTCTCCTTCTCTGTTTCATGGGTAAATATTAAGTTTGACAATGTTACCTCATAGCATTAAACCCTCTTATGATTTCACATCACCCTAAGTACAAAACCCTAAATTTTTCAGTGTAATTACAGAAGGTAGCCTTGGAATTGGGATGGCCCTTCAGAGTTGATCCAGCTTGAGGAAAGAGACAGATTTCTGTATCCTGCATCCACCAGCCATTGGATGCTGGCTACTTAGAAGCCAAAAACTTGAATGAGGCAGTTTCCATTGGCTGAGTGCCAAGTGAGCAAGGACAGTGCAATTGGAGCAGGATGTGTGGGTTTTCGCCAGGTGAAGTTTTTATGAATAAATTAATTTTAAAAAACTCATTTATGGATCTCTGAATCCTTCATGCTGCAGTGAGCAGCAAAGAATCATCTTTCCCCCATATTAAGCTTCTCCCTGTGTGTATACTTGTGACAGAGCAATGGAGTATATGCACTCTAAGCATTAAAAAACATACTCGTGTCACACAGAATAATCTTTTCTTCCACATACAATAATCTTACCTAACAAATAAGCCCAGAAAAAGAGAAAGAAATGGCTTTTTTCCAAGTAGAAGTCACGTTCCTCATTGATTGATTTGTTCTCCCCTTCCTAAATTGCCTTGTTTGTACTTTTATTCTCTTCAGTCTCTGAAATGCCCTTTCTAAAATATTTACTCACACACAGGGATTTTCCTCAATCTCTTGTCAACATAATGTAGATTCCATCTCACTGGGACCCAGTGACAGGTGACTTGGGGTGATCAGTTGAGATGATCGTCCTGTGAAGGGGTGAGTACTCAGGTGTGGATGAGAGATGGGGAGTAGGCCCTGTGCTGTCAGGAAGGTTTGTCAGTAAGGATTGTTTAGAGAAACATCTAGTTGCCCTTTTGGTTCTATATAAACCAGCATCAAAGAGATGGCATATGCCGTGATGTAGTAATGTGTACTACAAGAATCTCTGCAAAAGAAGACTAATGGCAAAAACTGACTTTGCCTAATTTTGTAAATGCATTTGAAGTTAAAGAAGTGAAAGAATCTGTTTCTGAGTTCAAAATATTAAATATTTGTAATAGAATGGGAAGTCTAGGGTTACAACTATGGGATATAGAAGGTGTTTTATTATGTAATTAGTTTTAAAATGTGAAATGAACCAATTGCCTAACAGCAAGAATTCTAAATTATTCACTGCACATCCATCTCACATAAATAACTTGGTGTTCAGTTAGGGACTCTCATGCAGCAGTTGTTTTAGATAAAAATGGTTAAATATTAGCTAAAACACAAGATCTATGTAAGAACTGAATGTAAGAGGTACAACTATAAAACTTTTAGATGAAAACAGCATTAAATCTTTATAACTGTGAATTTGGCATTGGCTTTTTAGATATTACACTGATAGCAAAAAAAGAGAAAAACAAATTATTTTTAATCAGAGCTAATACTTTATGCATTGAAGGACACTGTCATGTAAATGAAAACACAGTCTACAAAAGGGGAAAAATTGTTGCAAATCACATATTTGATAAGGGTCAAGTGTCATAATATTTGACAACTTTCTACAACTCAGCAATTAAAATGCAAACGACCCAATTAAAAACTGATCAAAGGAATTTAATTGATATTTCTCCTAGAAGCTATACAAATGGTTAAGAAACACATAAAAAAGATGTACAGGAGTTCCCTGGTGGTGTAGTGGCTTAAGGCTTCAGTGGTGGCGCTGTCAGCGCTGCGGCCTGGGTTCAATTCCCAGTCAGGGATCTACCCACATACCAAAAAGCAAAAAAAAAAAAAAAAAAAAAAAAAAAAAAAAAAAAAAAAAAAAAAAAAAAAAAAAAAAAAAAAAAAAAAAAGATGTACACCAATATTAGTCATTAGGAAAATTTTAAATAAAAACCATAATGAAATACCATGAAACTCACTAAGATGACTATAGTAAAACAGAAAATAATGTGTTTAAATATTAAACACATTAGAACATCTCATACATTGAATTAGAGAAATTAGAATTCTGATACATTGTTGGTAAAATGGTGTAGCTGATGTGGAAAATAGTGTGGCCGATCCTTAAACATTAAATTGTGCTATGTAGTAATTCTACACCTGGGTATATGCACCAAAGAAATATTAAACAGGTATTCAAACACACAGTAGTCCACAGCAGCACTATTAACATTAACCAAAACCTGGAAAAACTCAAATGTTCATGAACAGATGAATGCATAAATAAGTCTAGTCATACAATGGAATACTTTTTAGCCATTAAAAAAAGAATGTGGTCCTGATACACACTAAACCATGAATGAACCAAAAACGTTGTTAGTGAAATAAGCCAGAAACAAAGGTTCCATTTACATGCAATGTGCAGAACAGGTAAACCCAAAGAGATAGAAGGCATATTAGTGGTTTCCACAGATTAGGAGAAAGGGTGAATGGGAAGTAACTGCTTAATGGGTAAGTGATGGGGGGGGGGGGCAGATAAAAAAAGTTTCAGAACTAGATGTGTTATTTGTACAACATTGTAAATGTATTAAATGCCACTGAATTGTACTTTAATATGGCTAACTTTGTATTTTGTGAATTACACTCAGTTAAAAAAGAAAGACACATTAATTTCTCCTGGTTATCTAACATGGACCAGTCAAAAACTCATGCCTGCCAAATTAGTTTTTGCATATCTCTATTTCTCTTTTTTGTGTCAAAATAAAAGCTTTCTCTTTGTCCCCTTGGTGAAATGTGTTTTCCTTTCTGGGACAGTTGACATTCAAGCAAATACATTCATGGAATTCTCTCAGGAGTAGTGGGAATGCTTTGGTCCTGCTCAGAGGACCTTGTACAGGGACATGATGTTGGAGAACTACAGGAACTTGCTTTCACTGGGTGAGGATGACTTTCCTCCAGAAATAATTAACTATCTTGTTTGTCTTTGCCTTATCCCTTGTGAGTTTCTTAGGAGACTCTGACTTGTTTGTCTAAGTTTCAAATCCCTATTCTTAAAAGAGTAATTGAAGGTGTTTTAAGCAAGAAGGAAGACTTCTTCATGACACATAAGAACTTTTGACTTCTTCTTTCTTAAAACTTCTGTGCATTTTGTGCTAGATTAGTGCTGGATACAGAGCATTAGAAGTCAGAAAACCTCATGGGAAATTTTTAAGGATATCAGATTCTGTGGTTTTACACTCATGCTTTTCATTCAGTATTTGCTAGAAGAGAGGTACAGTATTCTGCTGTGTATAATGTGCACCCACATTTTTGGACCAAACTTGCAGGAAAAAAATTGTCCATTTTAATTTTTTTAATTCAAATTTTTGTTTCTATTTACATACTTATTTTTGATTTATAAAGTAATTTTAGCAATTATTTTTTAACATACTACGTTACAAGAAATTTTATGTAACAAGTAATTAGAAAACACAAGAACAGATACAAGGTACAAGAAAATTTATGGGGAGTTCCCTGATGGTGTAGTGGCTTAAGGCTTTGGCGCTGGCACTGTCAGTGTTGCGGACTGGGTTCGATTCCCAGTCAGGGAGCTACCCACATATCAAAAAAAAAAAAAAAAAAAAGAAAAAGAAAATTTATATATAAGTTTTTTACATAAAATTAATCCAATTATCTTATTCCATGGTATTATTTTGCCTACAGATATTATTATTGATTTCTAGAGTTACACTGTTATTAGAAATAACTCATAAGTATAAATAAAAATTAGGGAGTTCCCTGATGGTGTAGTGGCTTAAGGCTTCGGTGCTGGCGCTGTCAGTGCTGCGGTCTGGGTTCGTTTCCCAGCCAGGGAGCTGCCCACATATCAAAAAGCAAAAAAAAAAAAAAAAAAAAAAATCGCCCTCTCTAAAAAGTCACTGATCAATAGGAAACCAAATAAAAATAATTTTAAAAAAATTAAAAACAGGCTAGAGAGGGCAAGATGGTGACTGGAGAGGAAGATCCTAAAGACTCTCCCAGAAAACACAATTGAACAGCTGCCCAGGAGCCAAGAAAGAGCACCCTGAGTGAGAAAATGGCAGCTGAGAAATCCACGAATCGGAAGTAAACACTGAAGGTTGGAGACAAAGAGGGGAGTAGCAGAGAGGGAAGGGAGCAGAGACAGAGTGCAACAGGGCACGATCGCTGCTGACTATCTGGAGTGGAGCAGTGCATGGGAGGGGAGAGACAGCAGGGGAGTGGGTTTTGGAGCTGCATGCTGGAAACAGAGTTTGGGAGCCAGCCTTTGGAACTTTTGAGTGGTAGCAGGACTGAGCGAGGACTCTGAACTGCAGAAATGACAACCCAGCTCTAGGCACCCTGGGGACCTACACAGGGCTGCAGTTATTGTTCCCAGCCCACTGCAAAGGCAAACCAACTCCTACACAGGGCTGCAGTTCCTGTTCCAGGCCTGCTGCAAAGGCGACCCAGCTGTCGTAGGTCAGGCCCACAACTTTGGACTTATGGAGCATGCACTTCCTCATGCACTCCAGGGTTCTGAAAGCAGTGTGAGCCCATAGATGGCCAGATGCTGAATCAGGACTGGAAAGAAAGGCAGATTTGACAACATTCGCTTGACCCAGGAGAAACAAGCCTTGGCCCAACTTCCCTAGCAAAGGGTAGAAGGCAGAGTCGCCTTACCAGCGCCTTTTGTTGGCCTCTCCCTGGGATATATGTGCACAGCCGCCAAACGCAGTAGGAAATCAGAAACAAGGAATAAACAACCCCCCTCTCTCCCAAAACTTCACCCCCAGTGCCATCTAGTGTCTGCCTACAGCAAAACACGACAAAAGTAATAATCTAAACACTGAACAAAAAGCCCTCATGTCAAAGAGGAAGAACCCAGCAGACAGGATGAATTCCTTAAAAACTAAAACTCCTCAGAAAGAACATAAAATTTATCCAGAAGATAGCTTCCTAGACCTGAAAATATCTGAACTAAGTGACAGAGAATTTAAAGTAGCCATTCTAAAGGTTCGGAGAGAAATGACATCATACTGGCAGAGCACCATGGCTGAGATGAACAACATAAAAAAGGAGATGAATGACATAAAAAAGGAAATCCGTGAACAAAAAGAACAATTTAAAAAAGAAATTCACAACATAAAAAAGATCAAGATAGGAATGCGAGAAATAAATAATACAATAAAAGAAGTGAGAAATGAAATAACTGCCATAGGAAACAGGACCAACCAGATGGAAAAAAGAATTAGTGATATCAAAGATCAGAACACGGAAACAACTCAGAAAGAGGAAGAAAGGGAATATAGAACCAAAAGGATTGAAAGAACTTTGCAAGAACTATCTGCCCCATGAGACAAAACAACATCAGAATAATAGGAATAGAAGAAGAGGCAGAGCAGTCTACAGAGAGTATACTCAACAAATAGTAGATGAGAACTTTCCAAACCTATGGAAAGATCTGGAACCCCAAGTTCAAGAAGAAAACAGGTCCCCTAGATACCTGGTCCCCAACAGATCTTCTCCAAGACACATGGTACTAAAGATGTCCAAAACTAAAGATAAAGAAACGATTCTCAAGGTAGCCAGGGAAAAAAGAACTATAACCTTTAGAGGAAAACCCATCAGGCTGGCATCAGATTTCTCAGCAGAAACTCTGCAAGCCAGGAGGGAGTGAAAGTCAATATTCAAAAATTTAAAAGAGAGGAACTTATATCCAAGAATAAATTATCCAGCAAAATTATCTTTCAGATATGAAGGTGGAATAAAGACCTTCAGACACACAAAGCTGAGGGAATTTGCCAGCACAAGGTCAGCACTCCAAGACATACTGAAGGAGGCTCTTTGACCTGAATCAAAACATCAGGGAAAATGGAACAAAGTTGGGGCAACAAGAAAGAAAGAAAGAAACAAACAAACAAAAACAAAGAAAGAAATAAGTAATGGCCACAGGAAATCCTCACATATCGATCATTACTCTAAATGTTAATGGATTGAACTCGACAATAAAAAGACACAGAGTAGCAGACTGGATTAAAAAACAGAATGCATTCATATACTGTCTCCAAGAAACACACCTCAGTCATAAGGACAAACACACTCTCAGAGTGCAAAAATGGGAAACAATACTTCAAGCAAATGGTGACCAGAGACAAGCAGGAGTTGCCATACTGCTATCTAATGAAATAAACATCAGGTTTAAAAAGATAGTAAAAGACATAATAATAACAGGCACAATGCAACAACAAGAAGAGTTGACACTAATCAACATATATGCTCCCAACCGGGATGCACCAAAATACACAAAGGAACTACTAACAGATTTAAAAGGAGAAACTGATGAATACACAATTATAGTGGGAGACTTAAACATCCCGCTAACATCCATGGACAGATCATCCAAACAGAAAATAAATAAGGAAATAACAGCTCTAAATGACACATTACAGCAACTGAACATAATTGACATTTACAGGACACTTCATCCAGTGAAAAGAGACTACACCTTCTTTTCTAGTGTGCATGGAACATTCTCAAGGATAGACCACATGCAGGGACACAAAAGTAGCCTCAGCAAATTCAAGAAGATCGAAATCATACCAAGTGTATTCTCAGACCACACAGCTTTAAAATTGGAGATCAACTGTAAAAGAAAAGCAGAAAAAACCACACATACGTGGAGATTAAACAACAGCTTATTAAAAAAGGACTGGATAAAAGAACAAATAAAAGGTGAGATTAAAAAATATATAGAAACTAATGACAATGAAAATACAACGTATCAGAATTATTGGGACACAGCGAAAGCGGTAATAAGAGGGAAATTTATATCATTACAGGCCTATCTTAAGAAACAAGAAAATTCACAAGCAAACATGTGAGCATCCCATCTTAAAAAAGTAGAAAAAGAAGACAAAACAAAACCCAAAGTCAGCAGAAGGAAGGAAATAATAAAAATTAAAGCAGAGCTAAACCAATTAGAGAACAGAAGGACAATAGAAAAAATTAATATAACGAAGAGCTGATTCTTTGAGAAAGTCAACAAAATTCACAAACCCCTTGCTAGACTAGTCAAAGAATGAAAGGAAAAAACACAAGTATCCAATTAGAAATAAAAGGGGAGAAATTACCACTAATACCACAGAAATACAAAGGATTATAAGAAAATATTATGAAGGACTTTATGCCACGAAATTTAACAACCTAGAAGAAATGGACAAGTTTCTAGAAACTTATAACCTACTAAGACTGAACCAAGAAGAACTGGATAATCTAAATAGACCAATCAATAGCAATGAGATTGAAATGACTATCCATAATCTCCCTAAAGGCAAAAGCCCTGGACCAGATGGTTTCACCAATGAGTTCTACCAAGCATTCAAAGAAGAATTAACGCCTATCCTCCTCAGACTCTTCCAAAAAATTGAAGAGGAAGCAATACTT
>PVJL010017867.1:0-17277 GCA_004026885.1 Lyroderma lyra
ACGGAAGGAGTTTGGGAGCCAGCCTCTGGAACTTTTGAGTGGTAGAAGGGCTGAGCGAGGACTCTGAACTGCAGAGATAACACCCCAGCCCTAAGCCCCCTGGAGATCTACACAGGGCAGCAGTTCCTGTTCCCAGCCTGCTGCAAAGGCGACCCTGAGGCCAGGCCCACAGCTTTGGACTCATAGAGAGTGCAATTTCTCGTGCACCCCAGGGTTCTGAAAGCAGTGTGAGCCCATAGACAGCCAGGTGCTGAATCAGGGCTAAGAAGAAAGACTGATTTGATAGCATTCAACTGAGCCAGCAGAAAAAAGCCTTAGAACAGCTTCCCCAGCAAAGGGCAGAAGGCAGAGCTGCCCTTGGAGAGCCTTTTGTTGGCCTCTCCACAGGATATATGCGCATAGCCTCCAAACGCAGAGGAGATCAGAAACAAGAAACAAACAACCCCTCTCTCCCAAAACTTGACCCCCAGTGCCACCTAGTGTCCACCCTGCAGCAAGACACCACAAAAGCAATAATCTGGGCACTGAACATAAAGCCCTCATGTCAAAGAGGAAGAACCCAGTGGAGAGGATGAATTCCTTAAAAACTAAAACTCCTCAGAAAGAACATGAAAGTTATCCAGAAGACAGTTTCTTAGAACTGGAAGTGTCTGATTTAAGTGACAGAGAATTTAAAGCAGCCATTTTAAAGGCTGTGAGAGAAATGAAAAACCTATTGGCAGAAGACCATAGCTGAGATAAATAACATTAAAAAGGATATAAACGACATAAAAAAGGAACTCTGCGAACAAAAAGAACATTTTAACAAAGAAATTCAAAACATAAGAAAGCTTGAAATGGAAATACGAGAAATAAATAATACGATAAAAGAAGTGAGAAATGAAATAACTGCCATAGGAAACAGGACCAACCAGATGGAGGAAAGAAATAGTGATATTGAAGACCAGAATATGGAAACAGCTCAGAAAGAGGAAAAGAGGGAATATAAAACCAAAAGGATTGAAAGAACTCTGCAAGAAATATCCGACTCCATGAGACAAAACAACATCAGGATAATAGGAAGAGAAGACGGGGCAGAGCAATCTACGGAGAGCATACTCAAACAAATCGTAGATGAGAACTTTCCAAACCTATGGAAAGATCTGGAACCCCAAGTTCAAGAAGAAAACAGGTCCCCCAGATACCTGGAACCTAACAGATCTTCTCCAAGACACATGGTACTAAAGATTTCCAAAACTAAAGACAAAGAGACAATTCTCAAGGCAGCCAGGGAGAAAACAACTATAAGTTTTAGAGGAAAACCCATCAGGTTGGCATCAGATTTCTCAGCAGAAACTCTACAAGCCAGGAGAGAGTGGAACCCAATATTCAAAACTTTGAAAGAGAGAAACTTCCATCCAAGAATAAATTATCCAGCAAAATTATTTTTCAGATATGAAGGTGGAATAAAGACCTCAGACCAACAGAAGCTGAGGGAATTTGCCAGCACGAGGCCAGCACTCCAAGAAATACTGAAGGAGGCTCTTCAGCCTGAAACAAAACATCAGGACAAATGGAACAAAGTTGGGGCAACAAGAAAGAAACAAAAATAACCAAACGAACAAACAAACAAAAACAAAGAAAGAAATAAGTAATGGCCACAGGAAATCCTCACATATTGATCATCACTCTAAATGTTAATGGACTGAACTCACCAATAAAAAGACACAGAGTAGCATACTGGAATAAAAAACAGAACACATCCATATGCTGTCTCCAAGAAACACACCTCAGCTTTAAGGACAAACACAGACTCAGAGTGAAAGGATGGGATACAATGCTCCAAGCAAATGGTAACCAGAGAAAAGCATGAGTGGCCATACTAATATCTGATGAAATAAACTTCAAGTTAAAAAGGATAGTAAAGACAAAGATGGTCATTACATAATGATAAAAAGCACAATGCAACAACAAGAAGAGTTGACACTAATCAACATATATGCTCCCAACCAGGATGCACCAAAATATACAAAGAAACTATTAACAGACTTGAAAGGAGAAACTGATGGATACACAATCATAGTGGGGGACTTAAACACCCCGCTAACAGCCATGGACAGATCATCCAAACAGAAAATAAATAAGGAAATAACAGCTCTAAATGACACATTACAGCAATTGGACATAATTGACATTTACAGGACATTTCTTCTAGCAAAAAGAGACTACACCTTCTTTTCTAGTGCGCATGGAACATTCTCAAGAATAGACCACATGCGGGGACACAAAAGTAGCCTTAGCAAATTCAAGAAGATTGAAATCATACCAAGTGTATTCTTGGACCACAAAGCTTTGAAATTGGAGATCAACTGTAAAAGGAAAGCAGAAAAAAACACATATACATTGAGATTAAACAACAGCTTATTAAAAAAGGACTGGATAAAAGAACAAATAAAAGATGAGATTAAAAAATAACTAATGACAATGAAAATACAACATATCAGAATTATTAGGACACAGCAAAAGCGGTAATAAGAGGGAAATTTATATCATTACAGGCCTATCTTAAGAAACAAGAAAAATTACAAGCAAACATCCTAGCATCCCATCTTAAAGAACTAGAAAAAGAAGAGCAGACAAAACCCAAAGTCAGCAGAAGGAAAGAAATAATAAAAATTAAAGCAGAGCTAAACCAATTAGGGAAGAGAAGGACAATTGAAAAAATTAATATAATGAAGAGCTGGTTCTTTGAGAAAGTCAACAAAATTGACAAACCTCTGGCGAGACTAAGCAAAGGATGAAAGGAAAGGAAACGAATATCCAAAATTAGAAATGAAAGAGGATAAATTACCACTGATACCACCGAAATACAAAGGATTTTAAGAAAATACTATGAAGGACTTTATGCCACTAAATTTAACAACCTAGAAGAAATGGACAAATTTCTAGAAACTTATAGCCTACCAAGACTGAACCAAGAAGAACTGGATGATCTAAATAGACCCATCAATAGCAACAAAATTGAAATGACTATCCATAATCTCCCTAAAGGCAAAAGCCCTGGACCAGATACTTTCACCAACGAGTTCTACCAAGCATTCAAAGAAGAGTTAATGCCTATCCTCCTCAGACTCTTCCAAAAAATTGAAGAGGAAGCAATACTTCCTAACTCATTTTATGAGGCCAACATTACTCTAATACCAAAGCCTGGCAAAGACAAAACAAAAAAAGAAAACTATAGACCAATATCTCTGATGAACACAGATGCAAAAATCCTGAACAAAATATTAGCCAAAAGTATATGACAATGCATCAAAAAGATCATACATCATGATCAAGTGGGATTCATCCCGGGAGCACAAGGATGGTTCAACATATGAAAATCAATCAATGTTATACACCACATAAACAAAATCAAAGATAAAGACCATATGGTCCTTTCAATTGATGCAGAAAAATCTTTCGACAAGGTACAGCATCCATTTATATCAAAACACTAAATAAAATAGGTATAGAAGAAAAGTATCTCAACATAATAAAGGCCATATATGACAGACGCTCGGCTAACATCATACTGAATGGGCAAAAGGTTAAACCTATTCCCATAAAATCAGGAACAAGACAGGGACGCCCCCTGTCACCACTGTTATTTAATATAGTACTGGAAGTTCTAGCCACAGCAATCAGGCAAGAGAAAGGAATCAAAGGTATCCAAATTGGGAAAGAAGAGGTCAAATTGTCACTATTTGCAGATGACATGATCCTTTATATAAAAACTTCCAAAGATTCCACCAGGAAACTCTTAGAAACGATTAACAAATATAGTAAAGTTGCAGGATACAAAATCAATGTACAAAAATCAACAGCATTCCTCTATACAAACAATGAATCCTCAGAAAAAGAAATAAAGGAGTCAATTCCTTTTGCTATCACAACAAAAAAAAATGAAATACCTGGGAATTAACTTAACAAATAACGTGACAGACTTATACACTGAAAACTATAAGACACTTTTGAAAGAAATTGGAACAGACTTTAAGAGGTGGAGAAATATCCCCTGTTGGTGGATAGGAAGACTTTACATTGTTAAAATGGCCATTCTGCCCAAAGCAATCTACAGATTTAATGCAGTACCCATCAAAATCCCACAATCATACTTTCGTGAAATAGATAAAAGAATTATTAGATTTATATGGAACCATAAAAGACCTCAAATTGCCAAAGCAATACTACATAAAAAGAATAAGGCTGGTGGCATTACACTTCCTGACTTCTATTTATATTACAAAGCATCAATAGTCAAAACAGTTTGGCAGAAGAACAGACATATAGACCAATGGAATAGAACTGAAAACCCAGAAATAAACCCACAAATTTATGGACAGATAATTTTTGATAAAGTAGCAAAAACCATACAATGGGGAAAAGACAGCCTCTTTAGTAGGTGGTGCTGGCAAAACTGCAAAAACATATCCAAAGAATGAACCTGCGCTGTGAACTCTCTCCATATACAAAAATTAACTCAAAATAGATTAAAGACCTTCATATAAGACCCGCAACAATAATCTATATAGAAGAAAACATTGGTACTAAACTTACAGACCAAGGACTCAAGGAAGTCTTCATGAACCTGACCTCAAAGGCAAGGAAAGTAAAAGCACAAATAAATGAATGGGATTATATCAAACTAAAAAGCTTCTTCACAGCAAAAGAAACTATCAACAAGGCAAAGAGGCAGCCAAGTGAATGGGAGAAAATATTTGCAAATAACGCATCAGATAAGGGTCTATTATCTAAAATATATAAAGAACTGATAAGACTTAACAACAAAAAAACAAACAACCATATTGAAAAGTGGGCAGAACTAAACAGACACTTCTCCCATGAAGAAATACAAATGGCCAGCAGACATATGAAAAAGTGTTCATCCTCATTAGCTATCAGGGAAATACAAATCAAAACCACAATGAGATATCACTTCACACCTGTTAGAATGGCTATTATCAACAAGACTAGGAATAACAAGTGCTGGAGAGGCTGTGGAGAAAAAGGAACTCTGGTACACTGCTGGTGGGAGTGCAAACTGGTACAACCACTGTGGAAGGCAGTGTGGAGGTTCTTCAGAAAATTGGGAATGGAGCTACCATTTGACCCCGCAATCCCCCTTCTGGGGATCTACCCAAAAGACTTGAAAACCTTTGTCCGCAAAGACTTATGTACCCCAATGTTCATCGCAGCGCTGTTCAGTGGCCAAAACATGGAAACAACCAAAGTGCCCTGCGACAGATGACTGGATAAAGAAGCTGAGGTACATACACACAATGGAATATTATTCAGCTATAAGAAAAGATGAAATATTGCCATTTGCAACAAAATGGATGGACCTGGAGATCATCATGCTTAGTGAAATAAGCCAGACAGAAAAAACAAAGAACTGTATGACTTCACTCATATGAGGAACATAAAAGTGAAAGCAAAGAAAAATAAATGAAGAAACAACAACCCATGGACACAATCAATAGTTTAATGTTTATTTGGGGATGAGTTGGTCAGGGAGGGGAGACAGGGGAGGGGGCGGGAGAGGAGTGGGGAAGCTAAATATAAGGTGGTGGAAAGAGAAGTCACATTAGGTGGTGAACTCATTATACATCAAGTTGACAATGCAGTGTAGAATTGTATGCCTGAAATCTATGTCATCATTGCTAACAGATATCACCGCAATAAGTCTAACAATAAAAATGAATTAAAAAAAAAGAAAACTGGAACCATAAGAGAGTTTCTTAAATTCATAATGGGTGTACATTAGAAACCTATTGCAATCATCATACTTAGTATTATCTCTTTAAAAACTGTCATAAGACAAGATCAAGAATGCTGTCTATAATTGCTTCCATTCATTGTGGTACTGAACATGCTAATCCACGAGATAAAACTTGAAAAATAAATTAGACATAAGAATTGTAAGTGCTGGAATGAAATGGGAATACTTTATAGATTTCTTGAATTTTTACATAATAAAATCCAAGAATATATCTATACAAATGATTAAATCAATAACAAATCAATTGCACTTGTTAATGTAAGAAGATAATGATGAAATTATAGTATTTCCATATACCTCAACTACCAATTAGAAAGTATCATTGAAAATTGTCCATTTTGCAGTAGTAACAATAACAAAAATACATTCCTCAGGATGAAATATAGAAACACAATGGGTGTGATACCTCGATGGAGAAAATTTCACTACTTTATTGAAATACATAAATTTTGACCTTTCAAATCCCGTAGACTGTACTAATCTAAGAGTCAAACTTGAGGGAAACTATGGTCTTTAGGTGATTATGATGTGCCATTGTAGGTTCATCCTTGGTACAACAATAATAATAATAATGATAATATTTTTATAGGTTGTGTTTTCTTTTTAAATTCATTTTTATTATTAGACTTATTGGGGTGACATCTGTTAGCAAGGATTACATAGGTTTCAGGCATATAATTCTAGAGTGCATTGTCAACTTGTTGTATAAGTTCACAACCTATTGTGACTTCTCTTTCCATCACCTTATATTAAGCTTCCCCTCCCTCCCGATAATAATATTTTAAAAGTACTCTTCTGGTGAGTGATGATAATGGAGGAGGCTATGCATGTGTGGGGACAGGACATACATGGGAAATCTCTTTACCTCCATCTCAGTTGTATTGTAAAACTGGAACTGATTTAAAAGATAAAGTCTTAGGGAAAAAAATCCTAAAAATTGACCATAAACATAAAAATTTTAACATATTTGAGCATAAAATGTCACAATATCATACTGATGTGAATTCTCTTAAAATGATTTAAATATAATGTTCTTATAACAAAATTTGTGACAAGATTAAATAGAACTTAAGAAGCTGAGTTTAAAATACAATGAAACTACTAAGAATAATTGATATAATTGTGAAGAAAATATATAAGATGGGGACATTTCCCCTACCATAAATGAAGACATTAAAGAACTAAAATCATTAAAAATGTGTGATTTGTCATATGGATAGTCAAATGAATTAATTGAATATATAAAAATTCCAAGAACTGTTTCACATATGTGTAAAATAATTTTATTGAATAGTGGTAATCAAACTGTAGAAATTCAAATCCTGACTCCTCTACTTACTCAGTTTTTGACAGTGGAGAAAATATTTGACCTGTCTTTACAGAAGTTTCTTTGATTGTAGAATGGGAATAAAAATACTTTCTTTATGCAAGTGTTATGAGGATTATATTATATAATGCAAATGCAATGACTAATCTATAACATATATACAAAGGTTGTTAGCCATTATATGAGTCTTCAGAAGATGGCAGAAGTGACATTGAAAATTAACTGTGAAAAAATGGGTTATAAAACAAATTATGCTGATACAATTTACAATCAATGTAAAAATTAAAGTGAGACTTTTAAAATAACTCCATAATCTCTCTATTCTAGATAAACATGGAAAAAAAAGACACATTTTTAATATAAGTAGAAAAAAGTAGAAGAATATAGTAATTATACCTGAACAGAGATATATTCGTAAACAAGATACAAAATGTACAAATCAAAATGAAGAATAAGTTGATATGAAAATTGAAATTTTCTACAAAACAAAAAATGCACTATAGCACAATTATAATAACTGGCTTGGAGAACACATTTGCAATGTATATATCTAAAGGTAATTGACATGTGCAATGTATAAAGAATTAATATGAAGCAATAAGAAGTCAAATAAGCTAACAGGAGGATAGCCAAAGACTGAGAAGAGGTAATTCACAGGAGAAGAGACATAAATGACTAACAACCTAAGAACTAGGCACACATTTGTTAATATACAGAAAATTAAAATATTAAGAAATGATATATCTCATCCCCATCAGTGTGACAAAGTTAAAAAGTATGACACTGCCAAGTTTTGGAAAGGAAATGAACATTACATATAACTTTACACTGCTTGTGGACATATAAATTAGCAGAACCAATCTAAAGAGCAATTTGCCAATACCTATTATTTAATAAAGTGAAGATATATATATTTCCTAATAGTCAGCAATTTCATTCTCTGGTATATTCCCTAAAAAAAATAAAATAAAAAAAAATAAAAAACACAAGCCAGTATCATAATTCTTATGTGCTGAATTGTGTGCCTGCAAAATTCCTTTGTTGAAGTCCTAACTTCCATAACTTCAGAATGTGACTGTATTTGGAGACAGGGCCTTTAAAGAGCTGATTTTTTTAATGAGACAATTATCATGGGTCCTTATCAAATCTGATCTATTGTTTTTATAAGAGGAGGAACTTCAGACACAGAGAATGATACCAGGGATACATGTGCATAGAGAAAAGTCCATGAGAGAACACAGTGGGAAGGCAGCCATTTGCAAAACAAAAAAAGAGGCCTCAGGAGAAACCAAATCCATTGACATCTTTATTTTAGACTTCCACCCTCCAGAGCTGTGAGAAAAGAAATTTCTGTTGTTAAGCCACTCAATCTGATATTTTGTTATGGCAAACCAAGCAAACTAAATACAACAATGTATATCACATGTTCATATCAACATGTATACAATAGTTTTTATAATAATGAGAAAAAGAAAATCATCTAAATGTTTATCAATAGATAGATAGAGGAAAGGGTAAGTTAAATATGAGAGGCGGTGATGCATACTGGTTAAGAATCTAGTCTTTAGAGCCTAGTACAAATCTTAACTCTGCCACTTACTAGTTGTTCAAACTTGGTTGAAGTTACTTGTTTTCTCTGTGCCTTATATTTCATATTTGTATAATGGGTATAATAATACCTTCCTCATAGAACAGATTTGAGGATTAAAAGTATTAATACATATAAAGCAGTTAACAGTGTCTGACATCATGTTAAATCTAATGAAAACCCTAATATTATTAGTAAACTATTATATTCATATGAATAAAATATAATACTATGGAAAGGTAACAATAAGTATAATTAGACAATCATTCTGCAACATTTTACTTTAATAAAAATGTTCTGATTCAAATGTTGCAAAATCTTTGCACATGGGTGATAGCTAAATGGGTATTCATAATATAATCCTCTGTACCTTTCTGCATATTTATAATACATTAAAACTATAAAAAGAAAAGACAAAGTCAATTCAAGGATTTAGAATTTCTAAGAGGTAATAGCTTTAGGGTTATATTGAAATGATGAAATATCCAGAATTATAAAATATCCACTTTTTGTTGTGGAGGTCCATTCAGTTCAGCGCAGCTCCACCAAATGTTACAGGAGCCATTTGAGGTATTTGATCAGTCTTATTAGGCTAAGAGAAAGAACCAGACAAAGCATTATTTACTAGGCCAGAAAATGACAATATATTAAAAGTTTAGAATCCCAGAAAATTATTTTCTACAATGCAATAACAACAAAAACAAAAAATTTTATCACCATTAAGTGTCCAGAAGTGAAATTTACTTCAACTTTCAATAGGGAATAACAATTGAAATATCTCTGTTTCTTGAAAAAGTGGATGAGAATTAGGGAAACATCAAAATTCAAATGTGCAAAGAAAAAAAGAAATGAACAAACAAATAACCCATGGACACAATCAATAGTTTAATGTTTATTTGGGGACGAGTGGGTTAGGGAGGGGAGAAAGGGGAGGGGGTGGGAAAGGAGGGGGGGAAGCTAAATATAAGGTAATGGAAAGAGAAGTCACATTAGGTGGTGAACTGATTGTACATCAAGTTGACAATGCACTGTGGAATTGTATGCCTGAAACCTATGTGGTCCTTGATGACAGATGTCACCCCAATAAAAAAAAATCAAATGTGTAGATGCGATAGGTAAATTCAGAAAAAAAATAATTTTCTCTGAAAAAAATGTGACATTAGATAAAAGTAATCTGTGGTTGAGCCTTGTAGTTGGCTATGTTTGCTTCATGTTCTAATTCATTGAAAACTTTTCCCACCTCAGCACTTTTTTGCATTACCCATTTTAAAAATAGCATGCATTATTTTGAGTATTGCTGTCATAATATACTTTTTATTTCAGAGGTGTATGACTTCAATTTTTCATTCTGAAGACTATGCTTTTTGTTACCATTATTAAATGTTCTGTTATATTTTGTGTACTTCTATGGACCTTTGAAGATAATAGTTTAACTAGTGCCTGCTGATAGAATATACTATAAAGAAAACTCATGAATTTACAAAGAAACTTGTACATCCCATTTCATCAATTAGGGGAGATAAGGAGAAAGTATTGTAAACAAATAAATAATATTTTGGTCACATTGAAGTAACCAGTTGGATTAAATTCTTTGATGCTGGCAAGGCCTGAGGTCCAAATTAATTTCATTCTTCAAAGAAATAGTAATATAAACCATAAAATCCCTTTAGTGTCCTCAAGATTAAAGCAGAGATGAAATGTATTTAGATAACCTCAACTTTAGCACTGATACTTAAAGATATGATTTTATAATCCTTATTCTAGAATATGTTTGAAGGCACACAAAAGCATCAGTGAGTGATGTTTCACCACTTATATACATTTTTCCAAAAGTACAGGACAAAAAAAAATCTGGTTGATGATTCCCTTTGCTCTGATCTCAATTCTTGACAGATATAAAGACCCTGTTTTCCAGAAAGTAAATTGATGACTGTGGGAATGGAGTTCTTTGTTTTAAGTAACTGCTCTAATATCCTGAGTTCATCTAATTGGAGTCAAAAGGGAACAGAAATATTTTCAGCAAATGCCCTCTCTCCCAAAATATGCAGATAAATGTTGCCACTGAAATGGTATTTTGGTTTTGCGAGGTCTGAAAATTTCATAAACTTAAAAAAAGTGCTACATAACTCATTGCTGAATATCACTAGAGTCAGCTTCAAAGTTCTCCCCTTGGGAAGCTATGCACTAATGCCAGTGCTTAGTCCACCCTTCAAAGCAGTTTTGGAACTCTTTTTCTGGAATGGCCATCAGTGTTGTCATTGTATGACACTTGATGTCCTGTATGTCATCAAAATATCTTCCTTTCGATATTTCCTTTATCTTTGGGTAAAGAAAAAAGTCATTGGGGGCCAGATCAGGTGAGTAGGGAGGGGGTTCCAATACAGTTATTTGTGTACCAGATAAAAATCTTCCTCACAGATAGTGCCATTGTACCTGTGGAATTCACACTGACTTTCTAAGCAAAATTTGAGTTAGTGACTCTAGACAGCTTTGAACAATGCTTATTCCACCTAGAATGTCCTTTTCTACCATGTTTATATGTTCAATGCTGCAGAAATTTTACAACCACCTCCTTGGAAAGCTTATCCCTATTACTTCTCATTTATTTCTCTGTCATCTCTGTTCTCTCTCCTCTTATTGTAGAAGAAAAAGAGGAGGAAAAGAGGAGGCAGAAAAAAGAGGAGGGGAAGGAGGAGGAGGAATAGAAGAAAGGTGCAGCACAAATAGCTGTTATTTACTGAGCATTTATTATTTAGCAGAAGGTATGTTTGATATACATGATCTAATTTAATTTCCACAATAACTTTTTGGGGAAGAAAATATTATTATTATTTCTAGACGTTAATTGTCCAAACTCATTAATCTAGTAATTAATGGAATATAATTTAAAACTTCACATCTGTTGGAATCCACTGCATATGTTGCTTTCCTATGCGCTTTCCAATGGCAGATCCTATGTCAGATTAATCTCTGTTTTGTCTGCAATACGTTGCAAGAAACAAGAGTTGAACACTTCCTTTTATGGCAACTGTATGTATGCATGTCAGAGAAAAAGAGGAAATAAGATATCACTTTTAGGGTTAAAAACTACCAAGCTGAAAAAGGCTATGATATGAATATTTTTTGGTTAATAATAATAATAGTATTGATAACTGTTATCTTTATAACCCTTTCTAGTTTCTAGAAATGCTTCATACAATGTAAAAGACAACAAAATTTCAAAGCATAGACCAATAGTATAATTTCAAATATTACTACAACAATAGCTAGAGAGTATACAGACTATACTTAAAAATAATTTGTTAAAATAATTTGCTTTGACACAGAAAAATGTTTTATGTGTTAGGCTTCCTGATACTCAAATCAATATTAACAGCTATCTAAAATATTCAAAACATTTAAGCTTTGTAAAGTCATTAAATCAAAAAGTTATGAACTAACATTAATAATATCCACAATTCTGTTATTATTAAATATTAAGAAAATATGCCAAATCAAGAGATTCAAGATGGCAGAGTAGGAAAACACTGTGCCAGGTTCCTTCCATGAACACATTACAACTACAACTGAATTATTAAAGCGTCAACCTGCAAACTATCTAGTCTAGCTAAACAGAAGTCTCATAACTAAGGTTATAAAGAAGCTGTTTTGAGACTGCTAGGAAGGGCTCAGATAGAGAACTTGCTTACTCAAAACTGTGCATGGCTATTGAGAATCAGGAGGGATATCTCAGCATGCAGATTCTCCCTGGAGGGTCAAGAAACCCCAGTCACACCCCAGGCGCTCAGCCCAGAGTACTGGTGCCTGTAAGAGCAGCCCCCACAACATCTAACTGTGAATAACAATGGGGATTCCAACTATCTTTGTATAACAGAAGGTTGTGGGAAACACAGATGTCATTTTAAATGGTTAATGCACAAACTCCCTCACTCACAGGCCCTCACCTGGGCTCCAGTTGAGGGACAGTGACTTGAGGGGCATCAGAGGCATAGAAGTGACAGACTCAGGTATGTGAATTTTGGGTGAAGGAGGGCAATGGCCATTCTTACTGTGTAGAACCCTCATCTCATGCAGTTAGCAGAGAAGTGATCTTTGTTGTGTTAAGCCTTCCCTCACAAAGCCAAATCTGGATCTAAATTTTTTTGGCGAACTCTACTATGAACCCACCCCATCCAACTCCCCCAATTCCTGAGACACTTTCTCAGTGAGCAGTCAGTCCCATCTGTGTTTAACTCTTTCTTAGAAAACTTTCAGAGTCCACAGGCCCCAGGTGAGCAGTGTCTGGCCTCTGTGTGCTCTGAGGCTTCTGCTGAGTAGTTACAGTCTCTCACATCAAACCAGAATCTATGTTAACTTGGTGATCACAACACTTTCCTCTCTAGTTACACCCTCTAGAGACTTTGCCTTACTCAATTTGTGTGCCACATAAGACTTTATTAGTAGCTACATTTTAAGGGAGCTGGCAGGTGACAACTGTCCTCGGGGTGTACTGGCTTTCTTGCAGAGCTACCCCAAGCCCAAAACTGGTGTCAAATGTTCTTGGTCCACTGTGGCCTTTCCCATGATCCTCTAGATACAGCATAGGGAATGACCAACTGCAAATCACTTTGTAGCTCCTATCAGGTAGTCTCTGGTTGATCACAGGCAGTGGCTGACTTCAGCCTGCACTGGTGCCTCTTCTAAGAGACCCCAGAACCAACATACTTGGAGGCTGGGTTTATACCACACAGAGCACTACCCAATTAGCCCCACAAATTGGACACACAAAGGGCAGTCTCAACAGGAACCAGAGCCTGCTGGCATGAAATCAATTCAGTGGGTAAGCCCCCCAAAAAGCAGCCCATAAGTGGTGAATGTGGCCAAATCCCATAGCCAATCACCCTGAAGTCAATGCCCCACACACACACATGCCAATAGCAATCAAGCCTCAAACATAACAGGAGGGTACACACAACCCATGCAAGAGACACTCCTGGTGCAGTAGCTCAGTTGACCAGGGACTATGCTAGGGGTCCACTGACCTTACTAAGGTCACTCAGCCAAGACTAAAAGACATAGCAGATTTACTGATGCATAGAAACAAATATAGAGAAGCAGTGAAAATGAGGAAACAAGAAAATATATTCCACATGAAAGATGGGGGAAAAACTGTAGAAAAAGAACTAAGCAAAATGGAGGTAAACAACTAACCAGATGCCAAGTTGAAAACAATAGTTATAGGGGTGCTCAAAGTAAGAACTTTAATAAAGAGATAGCAAGCATAAAAAAAAGACATAGAAGTCATAAAAAAGAACCAGTCAGAAGTGATGTATACAAGAATTCAAATAAAGAATGCACTAGAAGGAATCACCAGCAGACTAGATGAAGCAGGGGATGAAATCAATGATTTGGAAGACAAGATCGTAGAAAACACTCAATAGAAACAACAACTAATCCATATATATATATATATATATATATATATATATATATATATATATATATATGTTTGTGTGTGTGTTGTGTGTGTTTGTGTGTGTGTGTGTGTGTATAGTTTAAGAGACCTATGGGACAACATCAAGTGAAACAACATTTGAATTATAGAGGTACTAAAAGTAGAAGATACAAAGCAAGGGATTGAGAATCTTCTTGAGGAAATTATGACTGAAAACTTTCCTAACAAGGCCAAGGAAATAAATTCCAAGTCCAGGAAGTGCAGAGAGTCCCAAAAAAGATGAACCAAAAAAGGCTTACATGAAGAAACTTTATAATTCAAATGGCAAAGGTTAGTGACAAAGAGAGAGTCCTAAAAGCAGCAAGAGAAAGGCAACTAGTAAATTATAAAGGAGCTCTCATAAAATTGTCAGTTGATTTCTCAACAGAAACTTTGCAGGTCAGAAGGAATCAACATAAAATAGTCAACATGATGAAAAGCAAGGACCTACAACCAAGATTACTTTATCCAACGAGACTATCATTTAAAAATCAAAGAAGAGATAAAGAGCTTCTCATACAAGAAAATGCTAAAGGAGTTCATCACCACCAAACCAGTATTATAAGAAATGTTAGAGGAGCTCTTTTAAGATGGAAAAAAAGAAAATAAGAAATTTAATATAAAAGGGAAATAGTTACATATCTATCAACAATTCTTTAAAGGTAAATGGATTATATTTTCCAATCAAAAGACAGGAGGACTGAAGGGATAAGAAAACAAAACCCTTACATATGCTGCCTAAAAGAGATTCACTTTAGACTGAAAGACACACACAGACTGAAAGTAAAGGGATGAAAAAGTTATTTCATGAAAATGAAAGCAAACAAACAAACAAACAAACAAATTTGGGATAGTAATTATAACAGACAAAATAGACTTTAAAACAAAGGCTATAACAAGAGACAAACAGGTACCCAGTAATCCCACTTCTGGGTATTTACCTGAAGAAACTCAAAGTATTACTATGAGGGAATGTTTGCATCTACATGTTCACTGCAACATTGTTTATACAATGGCAAAGAAGTAGAGGCAGCCTGGGTGTTCATCGATAGAGGAATGGACAAAGAATAGATGGTATATATATGGAGCAGAATAGTGCTCAGCCATGGAAGGGAATGGGTTCTTCCCATCTGCGGCAACATGAATTGACCTGGAATATGGTATTGTGCTGAGTGAAGTATATCACAGATAAAGACAGATGCAATGTGATTTCATTTATATGGGAAATCTAACTAACAAAATAAATAAATAAAACATAAACAATCTCATAGATACAAAAAAAAATTAATGGTTGCCAGATGCGAGAGGGTTTGAGGGTATGGATGAAAAAGGAGGAAGGAATTAAGAAGTACAAATTGGTTGTTACACAGTAGTTATGAATATGTAGGGCATAACATAAGGAATATAGTCAATCGATTCTCGGCCTTTTGGCTAAGATCAAGTGTCGGAATATAGTCAATAATATTGTAACAACTATATATAATGTCAGATGAACACTGGATTTATTGGGGTAATAGGTGGGAGGGGGATGGGGGCAGTGCGAAAGATAAAGGAATTAAGAAATACAAATTGATAGTTAGAAAATAGTCACCTGGACGTAAAGTAAAGCATAGGAAATACAGTCCATATAGTATACTTGTGTATAGTGCTATGTAGGTACTGGACTAGTCAGCATCATTTCTTAAATTATGTAAATGTTTAATCATTATGCTGTATACCTGAAATTAATATAAAGTAATATTGAAAGTTAACTGTAATTGAAAATTTCTTAAGAAGGGGGAACTGAAAGGAAATAAGAGGTCCAAATTTTCAGGTATATGAGGGCTGTCCAGAAAGTATCCAACAATGTAATATGAAAAATAGAGGCATTTATAGCTGGATATTTTTTCCAGACAACCTCAATAAAATAAATATGTCACGGGAACATAACACACATAGTTAAGAATATTATCCCTAATGCTGCAATAACATTGTACAGTGTAATAAGTTTACAGAACTTATCATGGTGATCACTTCTTTAGGTATATAAATCTTGAATAACTATGGTTTACCCCTGAAACTAATATAATCTTGTATGTTAGCTATATTTTTAATAAGAATCTTTAAAAGAGAGAGAGAGAGAACATGCCAAGACAGAACTAAAATTTTTCAGATAAAATACCATTTTTATTCTCCAGGACAGTAATTCTCAGTTTGTTATAAAATTAAAGAAAATTTCTCACTCAATTCTTATAACTTTTTGTTTTTGTCTTTGAAGGCAAAAATTAACAGCAAGTGATATTGCTGCTGCAGCTGCTGTTACTGCTGATATCAATACCCAGAATCTCCAAGGCAGATATACAGCTGACCAGATTCCATGATAAAATGCAAAGAATCCTATGTTGTTGATTTATTGAACACTGTTATTTAATAACTATGGAAGATTTACTCATACTATGTTGAGCTATTTAAATACTTCAAAATGAATGAATCACATTTAATGTCAAGTAATGTCAATATTTTAATTGCTAACCTGATATTATGAGCTCTGATGTGATATGCAGAGTTTCATTTTTTAAATTGAATAAATAAAAAGAGAATTTGACACAACTGAAAGGATAAAAATGCATGGCATACAATTTCACCATTTAAGGCAACAGTATTATCAAAGACAATTTAGGTAAGAGCCACTGAAATTGGATAAAATTCAAGAAACATCTTTAAGAGCTATTACAAAGACTTTTGCTGGGAGTGTTAGAGCAGGGAAACAGGTAAGAGAAATAATTGTCTAACATTCATGTTAATGTACCATAAAACCACAATTACCTAGGCTGCTTAGAGAATTTGTTGTTTGGCTTAATTTTTTGGTTAGCTGAGAGTTACTCTAAAACTCAATAGTATTTCAGCCATTGTTGTTAAACATTGTTCTGAAGTAGTTGACTAATGCCTAAGGATTACAATTATGTTTTTCTTGTGGATCTTAAAATGCCTCATTGTTCTTTGTAAATTTTGTCATATTCTTCAAGGTCATAAATTCTGATTATGCAGAAGTATAATGGTTTACATGGAATCATGGGAGAACCTAGGATACCGTAGAAATAATTTATTTA